>JARBWI010000172.1:0-135348 GCA_037576405.1 Campoplex capitator
GTGGGAGCGTGGAAGTCCATGGCTTTGGTGATGGCGTTAGCTGTAAAAGCAACAATGTCGTTTATTTTTATTTCCTCAGAGGTCTCTTGTGGATATTCATTGTTCATGATCAAATTCGATTGGATTGAGATAGAATATTGTCGAGAATCAAAGCGTGTTAATGAACGACGAGAAATAGTATGAGGTCTGGTCTGGCTTAATTTGAATTTGTAGGATAGGGCAAGAAGGTCATGACCATTAATGAATGGCGTTTCTGACTTGGAAAAAGCTACTACTTTTTCCTCGTCATCAACGATGATAACATCAATCCATGAGTCGCTGGTGCTGGTGTGAAACGTGGGTTGAGAGTTTATGAGATGGAGAGCCGTCGAGAATACAAAATCTCTAAGAAACTTAGCTTCGAAGTTGTTTGTGAGTAGATTGCAATTTAAATCGCCAGCTATCACTATATTAGAATAGGAATGTGAATATTGTTCAAAAGAATTGAAAAAATCTTCAAACAGAAGTCCTTTAGGTCTTCGATAGATTGAGGCTAGTAATAAAGAAGCGGTTTGATCCTGTTTTATTTTGAGAAGGATGAACTCAGGAGAGTTTGTAAATTCACTCGGTGATAAAGCAAGGATTTTGGCTGTTAAAGAATTATGAATATAACAGGCTACACCGCCCCCTTCCTTTCCTTCCCTATCATTTCTAATAAGAAAATAGCCATCAATGTTGACTAGAGAATCAGCGATGTGGGAGTGGAGCCACGTTTCTGCGATCGAGATAATGTGGAAGAAATTTTCCGCGAAGAAAAGCCTGATTTCATCGATATGGGCGAGAAGAGAATTTGCATTGAATTGCGCTATTATTATGTGACTAGGAGGATCACAAACCAAGTTTGGAAGAGTGTTAAGAGTGTTCGAGAACGACAAGTCATCCACCTTCGCTCCTAGTCAACAAATTTTGGTGAGATCATCTTTAGACTTAATTTGTAGTCGTGGCTGACCTTCGCCTCTCCTCACGTAAATTTTGCCATCACGAATCCAGACAAACTGCCAGCCTTTTTCAGCTGCCTTTTTCTTAGTCTCCAGATGAAGGTGGTGCATGGGCTGATCGAGCATTTCGTTAAATTTAACATTAAATCCTGCAGTGGAATCAGCGCAGTCCTCAAATATCTCAGAGTGTAAGATATTACCTTTAGTTCGTTTTTTATCGAGAACAATTTTTCTTACGCCGCCAGTAAGAGTGATAGCGAATGACATGCTACGATTTTTCGGTGGGGCGTCGCCGTCTGATTGACGTTTCTTCGGTAGATTACGCACACTCAGGATATGTGAGGACAGCTCAGGTATGTCTAGAACATTAAAGATATTACGAACAATATCGCGTGGTAAAATTTGGAGATTTGACGGGACTCCAGACAGAATTAATTCATTTATCGCAGTGTTGTTCGCTGAGTTTTGTGAATTAGATTTAAGGAATTTGATTTCATTCAGTAGAGTCTGATTAGATTTTTCTAACTCAGCTATTTTGGACGCATGAGATTTGACCAAATTATCTATGGTAGGAATTCTCTCAAGTAGTTGTCTAAATTCGAGGTTTACTGCGTCTTGGCGTTCGGTGAACGTTGCAATTTTCTCATCGGTGCAAGCGAGAGTAGTGGTGAAGGCAGTAATTTTAGCATCGGTAGAGTCGAGTCTGTCTAGTATACGCAATAGCATCGATTCAGTCGAATTGGAATTCGGTGGTGGATCATTCGGTCGGTTATTTGACGAACTATTGTTATGCTTGGGACCAGTCGTGTTTTGAGAATTCCGACGATTTGTCATTGCGCAGGATGAACTAGAGCTGAGATTAGAAAGGGATTTTATGCAGCACCTACTTGCTGCTCTTGTGAGTAAATAATATTTAACGCAACCCGGATGAAAGCAGCGTTTACAAACTTCACACGATAAAGGATCTTGACTAATAGGCTTACTGCATTTGTGGCATACCGGAGACATACAGTGATGATCGTAACAAATAATGTAAAAAATTCGCACGAGTTGACAACCGCGAGATATATACTGAATAAAATAGGGATAATAAATGGTTGCTCACAAATAAGCGCTTACAGACAGCTGGGCATCAGAATAATGACAGAAAGTGAGGTTATGACGTAAACGATAATACTGCAATGTGGTTCGCCACTATTGTTAAACTATAATAGTATAACGGTTAGATTGAGAATTTTTAAAGTGTTATATAGCGCTGCGTTCAGTATAAATAAATAAAGTAGTCGAGTTATAAATAAGCAGTATTGATAGAACGAATGATTAGAGTGAGCAGGACCTCACGTATATTGTTATGAAAGATTCAGTTTCTCTCTCTGTCTGAGCAAGTTGACCACGGTCGGATATAATAGAGGTTGAAAAAGGATCGCTAATACGTCACGCAATGCTTGAGTTGAGCACAGGTAGCACCTCGGAAATCTTCGGGAGCAGCTTCGGGCCGAGTCGCTAGGTTGCATGGAAATCAGCGCTGGAGGCGTAAAGCGTTAGTCGATGGAAGTACAGCTTCGGTGATTTCCGGAGATGCTCGATGAAGATAGATAGATTGATCGATGGCAGATGACGTATAGGTGAAGATAGTAGGTTAGCGATAAGGCGTGCGCATGCGTGAAAGCGAAGCTGATCCGAGGATCCAAGGAAGATGGCAGACAACGTGGTCGATCAGCGAGAAAATTAGTTTGCACTTTTCAGCCCGAAATACTCCAAAATGACCATGAAATCGGTCGAAAGGAATAGCACAAGGATGAAAAGCGATAAGGTAGCACGCTTTCACTGTAACAGAAAAACGCCCGAAGGCAGTTTGCGGCAGAAAATGATCTCAAAAGCAGGAGCGATGTAAAACACGTCCGTAGAGATACTCACAGAGAGAGAGAGAGAGAGAGAGAGAGAGAGAGAGAGAGAGAGAGTGAATGATTTGTTTATTCAGCGCATGCGCTGCTTACGTGTACAAATACATAAAAATATTTTCATAAATATACATTTTTGCATTTTGCAGTATTTTTCAATTTAAAATAGATTATTTACATTTTTATATACTCCGCTAATTTTCTTTTCAAGCTCCCCAGGTTTTCCGTTTCCTTTATCGCCGTTGGTAATTCGTTATACAGTTTAAAACCGGTGTACGTTAAACATTTTTGCCCGTTGCTCGTTTTCCATCTTTTGACATGTATATTGTCCTTCTGTCTCGTATTATAATTATGTTTGTCACCTACTAATTCAATTTTGTCACTTAGGTATCTAGGTATCAAGCCATTTTTTATTTTATAAATCATGACGCACACATTAAATTTCAACCTTTGTCGCACACTTTGGAAGCCTAACACCTCGAGTATGCTTTGTACCCTCGTATATCTGTCACATCTCAGTATCGCACGCATTGCCCGGTTTTGACATTTCTGCAATTGTTCAATCCAGTAGTTGTCAAGGTTTAACAGTATTGTGTTACAGTATTCTAAGTGTGGTGCAATTATTGTCTTATATATTGTGGTCAAGGTGTACGAACTTACATATTTGTTTAGACGATACAATACGCTTACTTTTTTTGCTATTTTATTTACAATATACGCTGCAAAGCTTTGGAAGTTCAAGTTTTTATCGATTATGACTCCAAGGTATTTCATTTCTTCCACTTCTTCAATTTTATCATTTTCTATTTTAATATCACAGCAGTTTTTCAAATACGGCTTTCGAATGTCACGTATCACCATGAATTTCGTTTTTGTTGTATTCAGTCTTAATGCGTTTCTATTTAACCATGTAACAATATTTCTTAAGTCATAATTCAATTTCCACTGGATTTCACATAAATTTGGACCTTTCACATATATCATTGTATCATCCGCAAACATTTTACACGAACAGTATGTTAGTTGCTCTGCTATATCGTTTATGTATAATATGAACAACAGCGGTCCCAGGACAGACCCTTGAGGAACGCCGTGTACTGTTCTTTTACTTTTTGAGTTTGACTTTCCATATGTGACTATTTGTTTCCTGTTTTCCAGATAAGATTTTAGCCACTCATGAGCCTTTCCTACGATACCATAATTTTTAATTTTCTTCAGCATCAACTCACGATTCACTGTTTCGAACGCTCGCTTGAAATCCAAGAAAACAACCCCTATCATTTCACTTTGGTCAATACTTTTTTTCCATTCTATTAGAACATTTTGTATTGCAGTTTCGCAAGAGAAAGTTTCTCTAAATCCAGATTGTTCGTCTCTAATTATGCCATTTTTGTTTATATGCTCTAATATTTGGTTTTTTGCTTCTGTTTCCAATACTTTTTCGTATACAGGGAGCATGTTTATCGGTCTGAAGTTTTCCGCTTTTGTTGTCCCCGTAATTTTGGGTATAAGAACAACCGTCGATGTTTTCCAATTTTCGGGAAATACACCTTCTTGGAGGGATCTATTTATTACAGTTGACATCATCGGGCCCACTGCTGTCCATGCAAGTTTTAAAAAAGTTGTGCTGATGCCTTCTGCTGTCCCCTTCGTATTTTTCAGGTTTTTGACTATTTTTTCAATATTCTGTGGTTCTACCTTCTTAAAATTTGTCATATTTATACTTATTTCTTGTGTTAATGTAGTTATTGTAGTGTAATTAAGACTACTCGCTTCAAGTATGTCTTCTATACTTTGTAGGAAAAAATCATTGAATTTTTCTGCTATCTGTTGTTCCTCAGTACATAATTCTCCTGCGAAGTTAATATTTTTTTAAATAGTTTCTTTGTTTTTCATGCCCATGAGTGCTTTTATATTACTCCACATTTTTTTTGGTTTCGATTTCATCGCATCAATATTACATTCGTAATACTGTCGCTTGTTTTTACGGGTTGCGCTTGTAACGATGTTCCGTCTTTTTTTGTATTCATCCCAGTCTTCTTTTAATTTTGTGACAATTGCTTGGGCATAGGCTAAATCTCTTTTTTTACTTGCTTCTTTGACTTCTTCATTTATCCACGGTTTATACTCCCATTTGATTGGTATCCTTACAAGTTTGTTTGGGGCCAAGTTGTCTATTATTTCTGTCATACATCTTATTAGGGTATCGGCCATGTCATTCACACAGTCATTTACATCACATTTTTCCGTTATTTTTCTGTTCAATTCTTGTCTGTATAGTTCTTCGTTAAAATTTTTCATGTCTCTTGTATAAAATTCTCTAACGTTTGCCTTTTTGTTGTCTACTATTTTTTTTATGTCAACTTTAATAATTAGATGGTCTGTTATTTTCGGGGTTGTTAAAACCTGTGTTTCAATGTAGCTGTTTGAAAAAGCGAGGTCAATTTGTGTTTTTGATGTTTCTGTTATTCTCGTGGGTCTATTTACATATTGCTTGTACCCTAGGCTCCTCAGTGATTGTAACAATCGTTTCGAATATTGGTTTGTTCTACTTATGTCGATATTGAAGTCCCCTACCATTATTACATGCCCCTTATTTAATAGTTCTTCACATTCGTTTGTTATTGTCTCGATAAATAGTCCATCGCTCGTATTTGGTGAGTGATATATAGGGCAGACTACAATTTCTCTATATGTTCCACATAGTTCTACCGTAGTCATCCACGTGTTCTGTTCAATATTTTTTGCTGACATGGTTTTATGCTGTACATCAAATCTCACATACGTTAGTACGCCTCCCGTTCTACTATTTTCAGAGTCACATCGTATTAAGTCATAGTTTGAAATTTCCAGCTCCCCATTTGTTGTCCTGCTTGTTACATGTGATTCCGTTAGACATAAAATTTTTGGTTTCATTTTCACAACTAACATATCTATTTGATCCTTATTATGAATGAACCCCTGCGCATTGAGTACGAGAATAAACGGTTCTTCTTGTTTTTCTTCCGCATCAATTGGTTGCTATTCTTCACCATATATCGTGTTTCTCCGGTTTCTTTCCACAATTCTTTGGTACACTTCGCATTTTAGATCGGTGGCTTCATGATCGCACGATATGCCGTCGATTTTGAATTGTTCACACATTCTCCAACAGTTCACACATTTTTTTTCATTCGAACTACACTCTTGCGCACTGTGTGTTTTTCCACATTTTCTACAACTGACACCATTTCGACAGTTTAACGCAAAATGATCGTATCCATAACATTTGAAACATCTAACAACACTCACGTAATCAAATACCGGGCAGTTTTTCCATCCTATTTTTATCTTTTTTAATTCAACGAAACACTTATGGGTTTTAGGATCAACTTCCATGATAAGATTACTTGTTCCATTTCTATAGCCAGATTTAATTACTTTCATTTTGAATGTTTCCCTGTTTACATCCAGTTCATTTTGTTTACATACCTTCTGGATGAAATTTTCTTCGTCGTTTCTTTGTATTTCTCCTTCTATTCCGATTATTTTTACTTTCGGTAGTTTTTTGTTCGGCTCATAGATTTTGTAATTCGCTCCCATAGTCTCTTTCATCGCTTCTGCTAGAATTTTCCTACTTTCACTTTTTTGACATTCAATTATTACTTTGCCTTTTGATCCTTTTACCAACTTATCTACTCCCACTCCTAATTTCATAACATCCACATTTCTCTTAATACTTTCAGCTGTTATTTCGCTCGTCTGTTTTTCAACTGGTTCAATTACAATTTTCTCGTACTGACTTTTTTTTGCCATTTCCGAGTACGTTATAATTTTTTTGTCATTTGGCTGTATTTTTTCATTTTCATTACTTCCTGTTCTGTTTTGCAAGTTATTTTCTCTATTGTTACCATTTTTACAGATTTCGCGTCTCAATTCGCTTATTTCTTGCATCAAGATTTTCGTTGCCATTTCTACCTCCTTCGCTATGATTTCTTTTATACTTTTCCTCAGTTTTTCGTAGAATTGGTTCAGATCTCCTTCCGTTACGTATTCGGCTTCGTTTGTTTCGATTTCTTCATGGCACTTCTCATTTGGTTCTGCTTCATTTGTTCCTTCCATACGATTCCCTTCATTTGCTTTCCCACTTTAATCCATATTTTCGTTGTTTTTTGTTAATACTGTCACTTTGATCCTTGCGGTACATGGCACGAGTTGGTTTAGTGTATTAAATGTTTTGTGTAGCACAGCACATCCGGGATGAAACTTTTTCAAGCACAATTCACATTCGTGTACTATTGTTTTTATGGATTTCATGCATTTTTTACACTGGAGTGTTTTATCTGAATTCATGTTTATTTAGGTTATTCATTCATTCACTTCAATAAGAAAAACAAAAATGTTATTGAAAAATTTAAGAAAAACCACTGAATTACTCCATTTGCTTAGTGACCAGTCACATAACCGATATATGACCGATATATGACCACACGATGTCTCGAGGATTTTAAGTTGATTATCACTGTCTGACACCAAGAGCCGCGGAATGAGTGTCACTGACACTGCGCGGTTTGACGTATCAGCATAACTCGAATTTGAGGTTATGGACTAGCACTTGACAAATAATTCAATAGAACTGACTTTCCACTGCATCTTCACTCGTATTTATTTATTCACAGCAGAAGTTGAGCACTTGCTCATTTTTTTATTATAAAGAATATTTTTAACACAATCTCTTTGCCTGATTTTCTCCTATAATTTTTCTCCTTGACAGGACTCGATATTATCAAGAGAGAGAGAGAGAGAGAGAGAGAGAGAGAGAGAGAGAGAGAGAGAGAGATTGATTGATTGATTGATTGCATGATTTATTATGCCCTGGAATCTTATCCATGGGGCAACTTATGAAATTTACAAGAAGAATAGACAATAATATAGAAAAGGTTTTGCGAGTATATACAATGATAAAATTCGATGTGATAACAAAAGTGTTAAATTTCTATGGTAAAATCATCAGAATACAATAAGTTTTCTCTCTCTTCGAAGGTAAACAAGTATTTGTGCAGATTCTTTTTGAAAATTGTAATTGAAGGGGCATTTTTTACAGATTCAGGTAACGAGTGCCAGAAATACATAGACGATAAGGAGAAGGAGTTTCTGAACGTAGCCGTGCGGTGAAGCGGTATATTGAAAATTTCGCGATTTGAATTTCGGATTGGTCTCGTGGTTTGGGCACAGAGAGGAAAAATATCACGTATGTAGAAAGGAGACACTCCCTGAAGGACGTTGAATATGAGAATACCTTGGAAATACTTCCTCCTCGACCTCACCGAAAGCCAACCTAGTTGACGTCTGTACGGAGTAATGTGAACGTCACGTCGCAGGTTAAAAATAAATCTGATACATGAGTTCACGAGCCGCTGCAAAACGGTGTTTTGTTCGCTAGTAAGATCGTTGTACACAAGACAACAATAGTCCAGAATCGGAAAAATAGTAGAAACTATAAGCATTTTTTTGAGAGATTGGGTCAAGGAATTTCTATTATGTTTAAGCTTGAAGAGCGTTAAGTTAACTCTTCGAGAGATCGATAGAACATGTTGATGCCATGATAAATTTGAAGACATTATAAGACCTAAGTTCTTAACTTCGCTCACATATTGAAGGGTCACCCCATTAACCATGATTTGTGGTAAGCTATTTAAGTCGAGTTGATTTATAAAGACACTACTACCCTGAATCATTATTACACTTTTTGAGAGGTTCAAATTTAGATCATTTTCTTTAGCATAGTCCGCAATAGCACTCACATCATGGGAAATATGATTCAACCCATTTAAAAGATCGGCTGGAGGGCAACTCAAGTAAATCTGTGTGTCGTCCGCGAAAACCATGTATTGACAATATTTCAAATTTGAACTGATATCGTTGATATATAAAGAAAATAAAAGTGGCCCTAATACCGATCCTTGTGGGACTCCAGAGGACGTATTTATCCAGCTGGAGCAAGAACGATTTGGGTCAATAACAGCTTGCGCTCTATCAGTGAGATATGAAAATATCCATTTAAGAGAGTCAATAGAGAAACCCAATTTACGCAATTTAATTAATAGTTTGATATGGGGCACGGTGTCGAACGCTTTACTGAAATCAAACAGGACTAGTATAGTTAGTTTCCTGTCATCAACGGCTTTTCTGATATCATGAGAAATTCGTAAAAGTGCTGTCTGGGTACTAAAACTCTTTCGGTAACCGGATTGGCGCTCGTCCAGTGTATCATTGAGAGCAAAAAAACACCGTATTTGCAGTAAGGCAACTTTTTCCATGACTTTAGAAAATTCACACAGGTTTGCTATCGGTCTACAATCTGATTCAGATCGGGGAGGATTTACCTTTAATAGTGGTCGAATATATGCTCGTTTCCAGATTGTGGGAAAATGTGCGTGAGAAAAGCAAAGATTTACCAGTTCAGTTAGTAAATGTTGAATCTGCGGGAATGATTTATGTAAGGCAAACAGCGAGATGCCGTCAGGACCTTCAGAGAGTGTGTTAGGTAGTTTGGCAATAATAGAGGTGACAAGGGAAGGAGGAACTTGAGAGAAAGAAAATTCGGTACAATCAGGATAAATTGATGTGACAGCAGAGAGAAATAGGGAATAGTTACAAGGCATTGAATCATTTGAGATGCTGGCAAAGAAAGTATTAAGCTGATCTGAGGAAAAATATGTGAACGGTGAAGATTTTTGAGGTTTCACGAGACCAAGAATTGCAAGCTCTTTCCATAGTGCTGTGGAATTTGTTACATTTGATAATCGCTGTAAGAAATAATTGTTTTTTGCAGTCTTTAATTCGGTGGCAAGTTCGGATCTGAAATGTCTATACACCGCAAGACCAAGTGTCGAACCCGATCTCTTGGCACGTTTAAACAGTGTATTCTTATATCTAATTTTCACTCTGAGATCATCGGTGAGCCAGGGCGAGCTACGCTTTCGGATATGCAACATTCGTCGTGGAGCATGTATATCTAAGGCTAGAATAATACATTCATTAATGGCCTGTAGGTAGTTGTCGAGATCAGTAGTGTTTATATCTCGCGAGTTTAACATGGATGTTAGAAGATTTAGTTTGAGATAAGATGTAAGGGTACATTTAAAGTCATTATCATTAAAATATTTAGTCATGCGCCGTGAGATTTGAATTTCGAGGACTGATTTTGTAGTAAACATGTAATGGAGTTCCAAAAGATCGTGATCAGCGATGAATGGAGCATCAGTTTTATGAAAATTGAGAATTTTATCAGCATTGTCAATAATGAAGACATCAAGTAGTGAATCCGTAGCCGAGGAGTGATAAGTAGCACCTGATTCTACTATGAAAAGAGATTGAGCTAAAACAAAGTCCCTCAGGAACTTAGATTCGAAATTTGAGCTTAATAAATTGCAGTTTAAGTCGCCACCTATGACGATATTTTTATAAGCATGAGATAATCGGGAGAATACGTCGATAAACTCGTTGAAAAGTAGTCCCTTCGGACGTCTGTACATTATAATAAACAAGAGGTTTTCACCTTTAGCCGATCTTATTTCTAAGAAAATAAATTCAGGAGCATTGAAAATTTGACCCGCGGATAAAGCAAGTATTTTGAAGTTGAGTGAGTTGTGAATGAAACAAGCTACACCACCTCCTCGTCTACCCTGCCTATCGTTTCTTATCAATGTATAGTTTTCAACATTTACAAGTTCATCAGAAATTAGTGGATGTAGCCATGACTCGGAAATAGAAATTATGTGACAATATGAAGTCGTTATAAATGTTCTTATCTGATCGATATGACCTAGGAGAGAGTTGGCATTAAAGTTAACAATTTTTAAGCAAGACAAGTTTTGTCGAATAGAAGTGCACTCTCTAGGTGTAATTTCCGAGTCTAGTCATTTTATATTTTCGAGATCTGCCTCCGAATTAATCTGAATGGGTGGAGAACCCTCCGTCTTACGTACAAAAATTTTTGAAGATTTGACCCATCTAAATTTCCAATTACATTCCGTGGTCTTAGTTATAGTTTGCCTGTAGAGCTTGTAAATATGAGGAGGCAAGAACTCATTTATAAATATATGTCCTGTCTGATCGAGATTGAATATGTTACGGATCGTAAGATCGTTTGTTTTATCACGTTTTTTCGCTATGATGTGATCTCTAATCAGCTGAGATTTTAAAGTTATAAGGATGGATTTCTTGAGATTTGTAGACGGTGTAGTTTCTTTTTCACCAACGGCCAAAGATGATTTTTTGTCTAGACAGCGAATATCAAGAACGTCACTCATTAGTGATGAAACACCGAGTGTGTCGAAGACCTTTGCGACTGCATCTCGAGGCGAATCGAGAAGAGAAGCAGGTATCCCAGAGAGGGTGAACTCAGCTAGATATTTGTTGTAGCGGTGATCGGCAGAATTTCCAGCGCATTTATCAAGCTGTTGTTGAAGTAATTTATTTTGATTTTTGAGGAATGATGTTTCAGCTTTGAATTCGCTTAATTCGGTTTCAAGATTTGCCACTCTACCCACAAGAACATCGTGTGATGATGACAACTTGGTCACATCAGACCTAAGTGCCGACATATTTTCGTTTACATCAACAAGAGAATTTTGGATAGTGGATAATTTATCGTTGGTAGCTTGATGTGAAACGCTAATTTGTTTCATTATGTCCTCCAGAGTAACAGATGCAGGAGGATTAGGTTCTGATGTATCCGAAACTGGTGAAGCATTCGGAGACTGTGATGAGTTTCGAGTTCGTTTGCGGGCACGCTGCATTTTGCAATTTTCGCATTGAAAGGTCTTGAATTTTTTTAGTTCGGATATTGTCTGTGATGATTTTTGAGCGGCACAAGTTATGTGAAATGACTCATTACAACCACCAGAGCAATTTATAAAATCGTTGAGCCGTGAGGAAGGATTCTTGCAGTCGAAACAGAGATTAGACATAATCGTGGCACGAATAATACAGTATTGTAGAGATTAAAGACTAGAAATAGAATACATAAGTATCAAAACGAAAAAACGAAAAAAACGGAGGCAGATCGAACAGCACCAAAATAATTAGAAGAATACAAAATAAATAAATAAGAATTGAGATTCCAGCTATAGCTTTTGGTTAACGTAAGACGCCGTGGGATTAAAGTGACTATATAAATAGAAACGTATACAGCAATAACAGTTCAAATGACAATATTGCGCTGTACCATGTTAGAATATTGGTGACTATGTAGTGATAGTGTATGGAATGTAGAGCAGATCAAGCTGCATTTAACGAGCAAAAAATAATGTGTATGGAAACTGAGCGTAGGCAAGGTGTCCGATGATACATAACAAGGTAGTGGAAGCGTTAAATTGTCATAAGTACAGAGCTAGAAGAGAGAGAAAACATCGAGCGATAATGTAGCAGATAACGGTGTACGCATATGTAAACAAGAAGGCAATCATAGAACAATTTATAAGGCGTGATTGTAGTCTAAAACAAAGAATTTGTATATTGAATTCGTAAGAAGAAATAAATAACGTGAGCAAGAGTGTTGTATCTAGTAGTCGATCCATAAATTAAAAATATCGTAGTAGATTATTGGAATAAAACATAAATTAATAAGGCGATCTATAAGTAATAAACAATGATACTCATCACATGAGAACAGTAATACGAGTGTTAACGATATCACAATCTTCTGTTATAGCTGGGCATCGGCAATTTGTTGGTGATGCTCATAACATATCTATTTGCGAGACGACGTGTTGTATCGAAGAGCGAGCGTAAATGATGATGATGAAACGGTGTAGAAGAAAGTCAATATTATGATGAGGCGGTTTACGCGATACACATGTAGAAGAAAATAACGCGGACGAGATGGTTCATACCGCACAATTTCGACAGTAGAGATAATTATGAAAAATACAATTTATGAGTAGTCACTGAAAATATTGCACGATATGAAAATTAGATTTATTCACTGTTTGTAAAGTCATTTGAGTCTGGATAATAATCACTTTTCACCGCGAAACGCAATTTGTCAATAGAAAGAATTCACCAAATGTCAACGACGAAAAGAACGCGAGACACAGAGAAGGTATCAACTGTAGATTGAGCGCGTGAGCATATCCGTTGGTATAATCCGATAGCTTGTGTGTATAGAATTCGAAGAATAAATTTCTGGTCGATCGAAGATTAATGATATATAGTAATAGTGATCGTTAGGCTGAATAATAGAGCGACACAGAAATTTAACGTTGTAAGAGTTGGCGTCGTTCTCGAGTAGATTTACAGAAGTACGATGCTGAGCGAAGATGAACGAATAGCACGCGATAACACACAATAATATCCGTTGTTTGTCGTGTAATGGCGTATATTGATATGAGCAATACGCGCACAAGCTAAGAACACACGTACGATAATGACATGAAAATATGGCGTAGATTCAGTCAGACAACGGGCGAACTCATTATAATTTTATTCGATGAGAGAAGATTTAGTAAAAGTTCCCGGTAACTGAGTTAAATTTGATCACAATGCACGTTTTAATTTAATCGATAGTCAATGATGTTGTCATGATTTTGGTAGCAGAATCCAAGTACAGTCCACATTAATCACGACGAGCTCGATTTTATTGTCACGAAGTAGTTTCGTATCAAGAGTAGCTGAAGCGAAACAAGGAGCACGAGGTATACTGAACTTGATCATGACGTAACGAGGCAACGTGTAAAACATAAGAGATTTTACACTTTTATAGATGAAGGAGCAGTTTATGTGAACACTCAAAAGTATATTTTTAGATTGATACACTTATTTGATTTGAGTTGAAGCATCACACTGATGACACGATACTTTTAAAGAAGAATCACGTTCGAGCACGTAAATAAGGTGGCAAGACGCGTGAAACACGAGGCGAAAATGAGTGTAATGTATAGTAGGTATGGCTCGAAGATTAATCGAGCGAGATTGATATAATTTACACTAGGCGCATGCGCGATAGGTGCGCGAAAAATGTCTGCCTGGATTACTATTTATTAGTTGTACTTCGAATCACTGAACACAATTTTTGACTCAATAAAAGCTCTTTTGTAGAAAATAGATTATCATTCCGCAAGGCCACAATTCAATATACAGAAAACACTCAAAAAATCAGCACAAGGTGTAACATAACTAATCGAATTGGGCAAAAATTTAAGAGCACATTTGACGCACGACTTGTCAGACCCTCAGAGAGAGAGAGAGAGGGAGAGAGAGAGAGAGAGAGAGAACAGGTCGGAAATCGAAATCATTTGTCAAATATATGCTTGGAGAGGAAAACTCGTCCAAAGTATAGGGAGAGTGAGAAACATGTTTGAACCTGTTGTTACGCAAATGGCTCGAAAGTGACTCGAATCCAACTGGCGTTCATTATTAATTCTGCTTTTATGCAATACACTTCATAAAACAGATAGTTTTAATAAAGAACCCATGGTTTTCGAATCGCCAGGTTAAGTTTTTTTGGTAAAGCCTTTCCAGGGCTGTATTACGTGTGAGAATGGTAATACGCGTAACAATAGGTCTGTAGCCCAACGGTATCTTTATGGATGACGCCGTCTTTCTTCGTAGTCAGAATTGGGACCGAGATGAGGAATGAAACGAATATAGTGGATGTCTGGATACTTATCAAAATGTAGATCGGTGTAGATGGAGATTATCTCTTTCCCTTAGACTTCCGTCGCAGCAGACTGTCGATGTCGTTGAAAGATGAGAATGAATCTCAATGAATACGATGCGAAACTCAAAAGGATGCAGCAAGGTGTCTTCAGGTTTACACAAAGGAGATGATCACGAGTATTTGTCACATATAATATTTTTATTGTTTAATATGGATGACACTTCACCCGAGTTCAAATAACAGATCGCTCGCGTACATGGTTTTTTAAGTCGCGAGGATGGAATCGTTATTCCGTAATTGGTAAAACGCAGGTCTAATTAGCGCAGCAGCTAATAACCGGACTAAGGAGGAAGAACCTCTCTCGGCGAGTTACAATTGACGAATCTGACTTCCGTTGGTCTTACGCATGCATCAGAGCTCATTGTCAAGAATATGTTTATGTTAGAAGGCGATGGTGGGGCCGTCGACCGTGTGACCAAATCTGGTCACTCTCGAGTATAAAGGAGATCGATTTATATTTTGGCTAAGTACTATGGTATGTTTATGGCATATACATCCGGTGCTCTTCGGTAAAAATATTGAAGTGTTGAGTTGCCCGTGTTAGTGGGTGGCTTGCGAGTGCAATATGATATTGGACTTTCGGAGATTGTCGATACGCTGCTCTGCGAAGAAGTGTATATGTTTTATATAAATGTTTATTTTATAGCTAAAAGAATAACGGTTTGCTTTAATTAAGGCAAATTTAGGAGGTTGGCTTAACACCGTCTCGGATGCAGGTACACAAACAAACCGACGCGGATCGATTATTTTTCACAATAGCTACGTGAACGGTTAACCCTTTCAGTCATGGTGGGACCGCTACGGTCCCACCTCGTAAAAAATCACTTCAGAGCTTTAATATTGAACCAAAGCCTCTGAAAATACGTATATAGGGGTTTTTTGAGTCGCTGATCACGAATATAAGGTCAGATTTCGAAAATTCAAAATGACGGATCCGCTACAATCGATCTAATTGGGCAGTTTGACAGCAAAAATTTTAATCGCATAATCCTACTTTATCACGAATATTCCTTCAAATGTACATTATAAATAACTATTTCAGTTAATTTGAGATGAAATTTGAGATAATTGAAATCCATGGTTCCTTATCATTGATCTGCACTTCATATATATATATATATATTGAAACGGCACACTTTCCGAACACTCATTAAATATGTAATTTGAATTGCGCGCCAGGCGACTCAGTGCTTAGCCGCTCAACGCGACACGGTGTCAAAACCTAGAAACAACTTATAAAGACAGAAAATCCCTCTTTTCTCACGATATTCACTCATTTTTATTCTCTAACAAGCATTTCATTAACTCTTATACAAAACACGCACAAACAAACAAAAAAACAAGTTAAAAATAAACATAAAACAAAATGCGGGAGAGTCCAGGCAGTAAATCATAATACAAGTCCAATAACACGTTCAATCCAACGGAAATGGCAAATCTCGAGGCAGGGTTTAGATCCAACGGAAAGAATGCTCGAAATCACTCGCAAATTAGTTAATTATTATGTTCAAAAAAGAGAATTCACTTTATTTTGGTTAAAAAAGGGTAAAGACGAACCCTAAACAACAAAAACATTTATTTTCTTTGTAAAATTATTATTTCTAAAACGAGCGATGGAAACCAGCCTTAAGGTCAACCAATCGCGCCGCAGCGACAGGCCGGCCGACCAATACGGAAATTTAGAGATCGAAACTCTGGTTCGAGATTATTTTTTCGGGCCAATCCGATTTCGAGTTAATTTTAGAATGAATTATGATCATTATTCCTTTGTCTGAATTAGTATAAAAGGCCGTGCTGAGCAGCAACGGCAGCTCATTCTTGAATCAGCTCTCGCTTCAAGTACAGAGGTAGTGACTCTGGAAAACAAGCTCCAACCTAAAAAAACCTACATTTTTCCAAATTTCACGCCAAGAGGGAGGGGACTGTGCGGGTTCGTACGGTCTGAAGATTCGAGGGTGAAATTCCTATCCACTCACACTAAGGAGGGAGGGGCCTGTGCGGGTTCGTACGGGTTGAAGATTCCTGGTGTGAGAACCGATTCCTGTTATCCATAAGTGAGAGGGAGGGGACTGTGCGGGTTCGTACGGTCTGAAGAGTCTCGAATTTGGATTCCTTTTCTCTCCTACGCTAAAGAGGGAGGGGACGGTGCGATTTCGTATTGTCCGAAGATTCTTGGCATAGGAACCTTATCAAAAAACCCATTCTTTTTAACAGGTTGGAGTATAGTAAATTCTTTAGAAGCACGTAAAATAAATCACACTCTTTGAGGCGAGAACTGTTTCCATTTTTCCGAAACATAAGATTTATCAATCTTAGTAAATTGTATCGAGTCAAAATCAGAAATAAATTCAAAATTGTATAGAATCCATAAAATAAACGGATTGATAAACTCGTGAATAACAAATCAGAAAAATCAAAGCGTAAAAGAATAGAGCAAATTTATTAAAATAGACCGCATTATTAATTTGGACAAATTTATTGAAATAAGAGAGCGCATTATTAATTTGGACAAATTTATTGAAATAAGAGAGCGCATCATTAATTTGGACAAATTTATTGAAATAAGAGAGCGCATCATTAATTTGGACAAATTTATTGAAATAAGAGAGCGCATTATCAAATTGGACAAATTTAATGAGAAAAAAGAGCGTATTATAGAATTGGACAAACTAATTGAAATTAGGGAGAGAAATTTAAGATTACCAATAAAAACACCAAGGATCGGCACACTATTTTTGTTTGTACTCACCAATACACTGAATAAACATTGTTATTTATCATTTTGAATCAAACCATCACACTCTCGTTTATTTACATGCCTGCTCCTAAATTTTTAGTAGCTCGAATTCACGCGTAGCGGGTGACGTCGAAAAGCGTACCGTTACAATATATATGAAGTGCATATCAATGATATTATATATGTACATATATGTGCGTGCGTGCTTTTCATCTATACCTCTTTATCTACCTACACTTTGCACTGATCGATGTGTATAGCGATATTACTCCTTTAGTCGACGGGGTCACTTTGGGCATTCTTAACTCCAAAAAGCAAACGGCATTCTAAAGTCCATGTGCACCTGCCTTTTGTTATATATATAATAATCTGAAGCTAATTTTTCTCATATTCTTATGGGGAAATCATTCTTCGTAGAAAAAAATATTCTTTGTCTATCAAAATCCTTACGCATATAAGTATTCGAATGTTTATGTGAGACAAACCTAGATCGAAAAATAAGTCGCGTATGTAAAAAAAAAATGGTCTGACCAAATTTCAAGTGATGAGTCATATGATGACAGTTATGGATCAGACGAGAACTCAGATTCAAATGGATCGATTTTGAGCAATACCCTCAATTCCAGTATTGAATCTGAATGTGACAAAGTTTGCATTCAGGCAAAAATATTGAGCAGAAAGATATATAAAACTTGACGTCCGCCATATTGGATCCGCCATTTTGAATTTTGAAAATCTAATGCCAGATTCGTAATCAGCGACCCCGAAAACCTCTGTGTACACAGTTTTAGAAGAATTAATAAGTATTTGGAATTTCACGTCCGCCATATTGGATCCGCCATTTTGAATTTTGAAAATCTAATGCCAGATTCGTAATCAGCGACCCCGAAAATCCCTGAGTACACAGTTTCAGAAGAATTAATAAGTATTTGGAATTTCACGTCCGCCATATTGGATCCTCTATTTTGAATTTTGAAAACCTAATGCCGGATTCGTAATCAGCCACCCCGAAAACCCCCGAGTACCAATTTTCATCGAAATCGGTGCAGATAAAAAATGTATGACTGAAAGGGTTAATGGACCACTTTTATCTCACACACCTATCTTTGGAAAAAGTCAAACTGGAAATATATGAATTCTCATCCCTCCTACGCCCATGCATCCACACTTCTGCAAAAATACGTATATAAGGACGAACCACTTCAGGAAAGATCCAGATTTCGTTGAGACGACGTAAAAGTTACATTTCGAGTCAAATCGCCTTGAAGTTCAACACATCATGTCTCTCACTGCCGATATTGCTACAGAGCAATTGCTACGCATGCAAGCGACTCTCCTACGGACGCTAGAGCAATTTTTAGTGTGGGAATATCAATGTGACACGCTCATCGAGTCATTAGAGAAGCAAATTCGACCCAAACCGCCGCGATTTACAACGGGATATCATCATTCAGTCAGTTCGCAAATCTTGCGTCGAGAATGTTTGAAGCAGGCAACACGTCAACGCTTTTTACATACGGGCGAAAAATTGAGTGATCAGGGATTAACATGGCGAGAAATTGACACAGCATTTGAAAATCGTTTGTCAACCGGAGCTGTTATCAATCGTAATAACATCGATCCACGTAAATTCCTGCTAGATTCATATGATCTAGTAGCGAAACAAGTGGCGACCTATATCAATAAATATAACAGCATCAAATTCAATACCATGTTCAATGGAGAGTTCACTGTGGGCGATAAGCGTGCAAATAAAAGTATCAACACGGGAAATGTCGAACTTTTCACAACATCTGACCTGAGTGAGTGGTATCAGAAGTGCGTCGTGGAGCCAACACTGAAATCGCTCGAGGAATTCCAAGAAAGCGACAGTGGTCTGACATCGGCAATATCGAATTTAACCGTCAATATTAACAAATACAATGGAATGCGTGCGGGATGTGACATTCCTTTGGCGAGACGTATACAGTTGAAGAGAGCTGTCGTAAATGTGCGATCTGACGATAAGGTGTGCTTTGGCTGGGCAATGGTTGCAGCTCTGCATCCAGCAGCACGACATAGGATCGCACATCTTCTCATCCGCCTTATTCAACGATATTCAATTTCCAAGGTATCAACTTTCCTATGACGTTAGACCAGATCGGGAAGATCAAAAAGTTGAACAATCTTTCAATCAACGTATACAGTGAGAAGAAAGGCGCCATTCTACCGGTTCGCGTGAGCAAGGAAAAAAAAGAGACACATGTGAACTTGCTGTACATTGAAGATGTGTTAGGATGCGGATTAGGACACTTTGCATGGATTAAAAATCTATCCCGCTTAGTGAACTCGCAACTCAATGGGCACAAAAAATCCATCTGTGATCAGTGAGTCAATGCATATTTATGTGCTGTAATTTTATACTTCACTATGTATAATAAATAATATTGATGATGATAATGACAATAAACTTCGCAGATGTATGCACTACTTTACATCCATGGAAAAGCTGAGGTCGCATGAGGTGGATTGCCGTGTGCTAAACGATTGCGCAGTACGATTACCAGCTGAAAATGATAAATGGCTAGAATTCACGAATGCCAATCGGAAGAAGCGTCTACCATTCGTAGTCTACGCAGATCTCGAATGTATTCTGGAGAAAACGAGCGCTGAAGAGAGGGAGAAGAACAAGAGCCAACATCATCGTGTCTTCAGTGTTGGATACTACGTCAAGTGTTCCTATGATGATTCACTGTCGGGGTATCATGTACGTCGAGGCGAAAACTTTGTAGAATGGTTCGTACAAGAACTCAAAGAACTGGCGTTGCGTGTTGAAAAAATTCTGTTGACGAACATTCCCGTGAAAGATTTGACTCCACACGAGTGGGAAACATTTCGGGAGGAAAAGAACTGTCACATTTGCGAGAAACCTTTTGTCGGGGGTGATGAGCGTGTTCGCGATCATTGCCATCTAACAGGACAATTCAGAGGTCCAGCACATTCAAATTGTAATTTGAACTATCAGAACTCATTTTTTATTCTAATAGTTTTCCACAATTTATCCAGTTATGACGCACATTTCATCATAAAAGAAGTAGCAACTGTGTTCGCGGGGAAAGTCGATTTGCTTCCTATAACAACAGAAAAGTACATCTCCTTCTCGAAGACTGTTCAAACCGGTAAAGACACACGAAAAAATATAAAATTACGTTTTATAGACTCATTCAGATTTCTAAATACAAGTCTCGATAAATTAGCATCATTTTTAACTTCTGACAAACTTACAACTTTAAAATCACAGTTTCCCGACATTAACACGAAAAGGTATCTTCCCCTACGAATACATTGACAGTTTTAAAAAACTAGACGAGACAGAGCTTCCAGCTCGAGAAGCATTCTACATTTCTTTAACAGAGTCGACAATTTCCGAGAAGGAGTATACTCATGCTAAAAATGTGTGGGAACGATTTTCAACTCGAACGCTCGGAGAATACAGCGATTTATATTTAAAGACTGACGTGCTACTATTGGCCGACATTTTTGAGAATTTTCGCGATACTTGCTTAAAAAGTTATGGTCTAGACCCTGCGTTTTACTATACTCTTCGCGGATATACCTGGGATGCTATGATGAAGTATACAAAGATAAAGTTTGAACTGCTTACGGACATTGACATGGTCTTATTCGTGAAGAGAGGTATCCGAGGTGGTCTGGGTCAATGCTCCAAAAGACATGCTCGTGCCAACAACAAGTACACTACCGGCCAAAAGTATGGGGACGCTAGTTGAAATTTCTTGACGCACTAAAAGTTGGATAGCTCAAACAAAAAAAAGATATCCCAATTTTCCAAACGGCATTTTAACCCTTTCAGTCATACATTTTTTATCTGCACCGATTTCGATGAAAATTGGTACTCGGGGGTTTTCGGGGTGGCTGATTACGAATCCGGCATTAGGTTTTCAAAATTCAAAATAGCGGATCCAATATGGCGGACGTGAAATTCCAAATACTTATTAATTCTTCTGAAACTGTGTACTCAGGGATTTTCGGGGTCGCTGATTACGAATCTGGCATTAGATTTTCAAAATTCAAAATGGCGGATCCAATATGGCGGACGTGAAATTCCAAATACTTATTAATTCTTCTAAAACTGTGTACACAGAGGTTTTCGGGGTCGCTGATTACGAATCTGGCATTAGATTTTCAAAATTCAAAATGGCGGATCCAATATGGCGGACGTCAAGTTTTATATATCTTTCTGCTCAATATTTTTGCCTGAATGCAAACTTTGTCACATTCAGATTCAATACTGGAATTGAGGGTATTGCTCAAAATCGATCCATTTGAATCTGAGTTCTCGTCTGATCCATAACTGTCATCATATGACTCATCACTTGAAATTTGGTCAGACCATTTTTTTTTTACATACGCGACTTATTTTTCGATCTAGGTTTGTCTCACATAAACATTCGAATACTTATATGCGTAAGGATTTTGATAGACAAAGAATATTTTTTTCTACGAAGAATGATTTCCCCATAAGAATATGAGAAAAATTAGCTTCAGATTATTATATATATAACAAAAGGCAGGTGCACATGGACTTTAGAATGCCGTTTGCTTTTTGGAGTTAAGAATGCCCAAAGTGACCCCGTCGACTAAAGGAGTAATATCGCTATACACATCGATCAGTGCAAAGTGTAGGTAGATAAAGAGGTATAGATGAAAAGCACGCACGCACATATATGTACATATATAATATCATTGATATGCACTTCATATATATTGTAACGGTACGCTTTTCGACGTCACCCGCTACGCGTGAATTCGAGCTACTAAAAATTTAGGAGCAGGCATGTAAATAAACGAGAGTGTGATGGTTTGATTCAAAATGATAAATAACAATGTTTATTCAGTGTATTGGTGAGTACAAACAAAAATAGTGTGCCGATCCTTGGTGTTTTTATTGGTAATCTTAAATTTCTCTCCCTAATTTCAATTAGTTTGTCCAATTCTATAATACGCTCTTTTTTCTCATTAAATTTGTCCAATTTGATAATGCGCTCTCTTATTTCAATAAATTTGTCCAAATTAATGATGCGCTCTCTTATTTCAATAAATTTGTCCAAATTAATGATGCGCTCTCTTATTTCAATAAATTTGTCCAAATTAATAATGCGCTCTCTTATTTCAATAAATTTGTCCAAATTAATAATGCGGTCTATTTTAATAAATTTGCTCTATTCTTTTACGCTTTGATTTTTCTGATTTGTTATTCACGAGTTTATCAATCCGTTTATTTTATGGATTCTATACAATTTTGAATTTATTTCTGATTTTGACTCGATACAATTTACTAAGATTGATAAATCTTATGTTTCGGAAAAATGGAAACAGTTCTCGCCTCAAAGAGTGTGATTTATTTTACGTGCTTCTAAAGAATTTACTATACTCCAACCTGTTAAAAAGAATGGGTTTTTTGATAAGGTTCCTATGCCAAGAATCTTCGGACAATACGAAATCGCACCGTCCCCTCCCTCTTTAGCGTAGGAGAGAAAAGGAATCCAAATTCGAGACTCTTCAGACCGTACGAACCCGCACAGTCCCCTCCCTCTCACTTATGGATAACAGGAATCGGTTCTCACACCAGGAATCTTCAACCCGTACGAACCCGCACAGGCCCCTCCCTCCTTAGTGTGAGTGGATAGGAATTTCACCCTCGAATCTTCAGACCGTACGAACCCGCACAGTCCCCTCCCTCTTGGCGTGAAATTTGGAAAAATGTAGGTTTTTTTAGGTTGGAGCTTGTTTTCCAGAGTCACTACCTCTGTACTTGAAGCGAGAGCTGATTCAAGAATGAGCTGCCGTTGCTGCTCAGCACGGCCTTTTATACTAATTCAGACAAAGGAATAATGATCATAATTCATTCTAAAATTAACTCGAAATCGGATTGGCCCGAAAAAATAATCTCGAACCAGAGTTTCGATCTCTAAATTTCCGTATTGGTCGGCCGGCCTGTCGCTGCGGCGCGATTGGTTGACCTTAAGGCTGGTTTCCATCGCTCGTTTTAGAAATAATAATTTTACAAAGAAAATAAATGTTTTTGTTGTTTAGGGTTCGTCTTTACCCTTTTTTAACCAAAATAAAGTGAATTCTCTTTTTTGAACATAATAATTAACTAATTTGCGAGTGATTTCGAGCATTCTTTCCGTTGGATCTAAACCCTGCCTCGAGATTTGCCATTTCCGTTGGATTGAACGTGTTATTGGACTTGTATTATGATTTACTGCCTGGACTCTCCCGCATTTTGTTTTATGTTTATTTTTAACTTGTTTTTTTGTTTGTTTGTGCGTGTTTTGTATAAGAGTTAATGAAATGCTTGTTAGAGAATAAAAATGAGTGAATATCGTGAGAAAAGAGGGATTTTCTGTCTTTATAAGTTGTTTCTAGGTTTTGACACCGTGTCGCGTTGAGCGGCTAAGCACTGAGTCGCCTGGCGCGCAATTCAAATTACATATTTAATGAGTGTTCGGAAAGTGTGCCGTTTCAATATATATATATATATATGAAGTGCAGATCAATGATAAGGAACCATGGATTTCAATTATCTCAAATTTCATCTCAAATTAACTGAAATAGTTATTTATAATGTACATTTGAAGGAATATTCGTGATAAAGTAGGATTATGCGATTAAAATTTTTGCTGTCAAACTGCCCAATTAGATCGATTGTAGCGGATCCGTCATTTTGAATTTTCGAAATCTGACCTTATATTCGTGATCAGCGACTCAAAAAACCCCTATATACGTATTTTCAGAGGCTTTGGTTCAATATTAAAGCTCTGAAGTGATTTTTTACGAGGTGGGACCGTAGCGGTCCCACCATGACTGAAAGGGTTAAAGAGGACACATGTAGCTTCAATTTGCGCCTTGATAAAACCTTTTCCAATATTTTTTCAGTCCGGTACATTTTTTTGAAGTTTGCCGTTTTTCAACCTTTTTTTGGCCCTTGAAAATCGCGCGCGCGGGTCCCCCTCCACACACCGTGCAGCCTCCGCAACGGTCCCCGCGCTCCCCCGTCCCCGCTCCCGCTGCCTGGCTTAGAACTGGTATAGCCTTACTACTTACCATTTTTGTTTATTCGAATTCATTTAAATTATAGATAAAATTATACGTCGCGAACATTTCGTCTCGATTTATTGATTTTTTTTCTGAACTTTTGAGTCTGAATGCGTTATTGAACGATGTTTTATTTACAAATGATAAAGAAAAACAAAAATAAATTTATTTCGTATTTTTGACGCTTGGCGGCAGTCGGTAACACTCTAGTCGGTCGCCTCTGACTTTTGTTGCTGATGCCCAAGATGGCCGCCGCCAAGACGAACGCGCGCGTCATTGTTGTTGAAAAATGTCGGGAGTAAGTGCATTTCGTTCCTCTAGTTCACGCTGATTTTTAGATTCGAAATGGACTTGAATTTGAAAAAAAAAAGAAAAAATATTGATATACCAAAGTTAATTGATTCTAAACAATAAAGATGGTTATTCCGGTCATTGACGCGATATAACCTTAAATTCTCACGGCGGCCTTCTGGATTATCAAATCCAATTTAGTGACTGACTGGGGCTTATCATTTACAAACTTGGATTTGAATTTAAATTTAAAAAAATATAGATACAGTACCAAGCCTCCCTGGTCCCTAGCAAGCATAAAATGAAAGCAGAATATAAAAATATGAAAAGTGACGTTAAGGCTGCGGGCTTCAAACGTCACCGAACAGCACAAATCCAGAGACGCGGTAGCGGCTCGACGCCAAGTATTAAAAGAAAAAATGCCAGCGCGAGCCCTACCACACTCTTATATACTCGAATATGCCGGTTTTATGTCGTCATAAAGTTTTCGAATCGCTCTCACGATCGAACCGCTTACGTAAAAATTCTGAATATCGGTAACGATTTTTTTCCGATATTTCTCTTTCTATTGGTCCTTGTTGCAAGTAAATCTGTTCAGCCAATCTCGAATATCATAATTTTGTGAATCAAAATCGAATGTTTTGGGAACTTCTGTTCCTTGGAGTCAGAAAGGCGTAATGAGCGTTTGTTTACGTTGGACTTACGTCCTTTGCGTGAAACATGACATTTGTCCCGTCTTCTTCGCCCAGTTCTCGCTGAACGAGGCTACCCCCACTTCTCGCGCGCCGCTGAGTGAGAGAGACAGCACGCGGCTGCGCGTTCCCTCTTCCTTGGCATGGCGCGTTCTCTCTCGTTCTCGTTTCTCAACGCGTAGACGATACCGGCATGTATTGCCGTCTACACGCGCTCTATTCGCGCGCTTTAATCCGTTTTTATTTTCCGTATAGGTAAAAAAAAAAAACAAATAATATAAATTACAGAATGGTTATTTTATAATGAAGGTCGCGTCTTTTAATACTTGGCGTTCTTTTTTTACTTTTTTGTTCATACGGAAAAGTATGTTTTTTATATTTTACGTATATAGTGACATTAACAAAAATGTCAAAAAATACCTTTATACCTCACAGGACAGGATGCAAACCCCAGGCTATGAGATTGAAATGTCATCGAATCGCTCTGATACCCTGAGCGTCGATAAATCGGAAAAGGAAAAACAAATAGGATGGACCCTGACTATGGGATACCCCAGGCGTCAAGAAGTAATAGATTATAGGGCTTGCTAGGGCCAGGGAGCTACTTTACCGAGAGCTCCTTATTATTCCCAGTCAGTCAGGGGACTGAAAAGAATTGATGATTAGAACGGCTGTGCAACACTTTTCATACACGAAAATCTCCGCATTTTTTGTTATTCTGCTTAATTTTAGTCTCGATCCCTTTGCTGCGCATGTTTCCACTCATTCTCGCACCTCATTCGCTCAGCGCACTTCACTTCTCATTTCCGTGGATCTCCAAAAGTGCGTTTTTCATGTTTTAAGCAAATTTCAACAACAAATTTTTTATATGTTATTATAATTGATTCATGATAATTTGATCATTAATCGCGTTATTTTGCTTCACAAAACTTCAATAAATAATTTCAGAATTGGTGAAAACATTCCCACTCATTCGTGCATTCTGTTGGAGCCAACGCTGTGCGCATGCGCAGTGGAATACATTTTTATTTTTTCGAATTCTCTCAAATTTCCATAGCACGAAAATTTTCTTTTTATCGGCGGATTTTTTCTGATTTTTGAAGTCCAATTATGCTATTAAAAAAATCTCTAATAGCAATTAACGAAAGAGATACCGAAAGTCACGTACGCTAATTAAAATTACTTCCTTCGACGCCTCGCGGCGTCGGTAGCGTTCGGATTACGTCGTGCTTGCTCGCTGCATCGGCTTTCGTTACCGACGCCCAAGATGGCCACCGTCATGACGAAAACGCGCACAGTCGTTGTTATTCGGAAGAAAAAATGTCGGTATTTGTGTTGCGACCGAGATATTTGGAAAACGTGTCGGGAAAAAAGTGCGCGACAATCTTTGAAACGAACGATTTGTTTCTACATAATATGACACAACCAATGTTCTGAAACTCCCGTGGGCACAAGAGCGAGAAAAAATTTATCATACTAATATTTTTTTTTATTGTGTCATTAACTCGGTAAAGATGAGATTAAATAAATATTATGAATTGCAAATGGATACCTGAAGAGCTGCTTCAGCTTCTAGCAACGCTGGTTCAGCGGCTCGTAATTTAACTTCAGCAAAACTTTTTTCTTTCGTTATTATTTTTAGCAATGCCTCAGCTGCATCCTTCGACTTTTGCACGTTTTCTTTGACTCCTTCGGCTTCGCGCTTCTTCTCATTTACCGTCTCCACAATCTGTTTAACAAGGTATTCAAATATAATGGTAAAAATTTTGGTTATCACTGCTTTTATAATTTTGACTTATTTAATGATTTTATGAGAGATTTCAACTTAATTTTCGGTCGGGTTTGAATTAACATTTATTGTAATATTATAATTTAATTTTTTTGAGGGTCTCTCATCACATATTGTATTAGTTTCATGTTGAGAAAAGGAATTTTCGAACAGAATTTCTGTTTGGGGGGGGGGGGGGGGGAGGATGAATGAACTTGTCTCAACTCGTTGACAGCTTATTTATTAGAATGTGTCATTTCAGAACCAAATTTTTTTTACGGCTCGACCTCAAAAAACTCGAATTTTCACGCCAAAAAAACTGTCTGAAGGAAAAGCCCTGTCAATATGTAAATAACATTGCTCAACGATATTAACCCGTTTCGGCCCAGAACGCCCCTCGAGGTACACCGCTATTTAGTGGCTCATAACTACTGCTACTCTGGACTAAGAAAAAATTGA
The DNA here is from genome assembly GCA_037576405.1 of Campoplex capitator. Lineage (NCBI taxonomy): Eukaryota > Metazoa > Arthropoda > Insecta > Hymenoptera > Ichneumonidae > Campoplex > Campoplex capitator. The sequence continues at coordinate 27,628 of JARBWI010000172.1, forward strand.
AAGACATAATCATTTAGTTTAAGACAGAGATGTTCAAAAATTGTATCAATTGATACTTGATACTTGATACAAATGTATCTAAGTATCAAAAATTTTTTTGATACTTGATACAAATGTATTAAGTATCAAATTCTTTTTTGATATTTGATACATTTGTATCAAGTATCAAATTTTTTTTTGATACTTGATACATTTGAATCAAGTATCAAATTTTTTTTTGATACATTTGTATCAAGTATCAAATTTTTTTTTTATATTTGATACATTTGAATCAAGTATCAAAAATTTTTTTGATACTTGATACATTTGTATCAAAAATCAAAAAAATCTTGATACATTTGTAACAAGTATCAAAAAAAATTTGTTACTTGATACAATTGTATCAAGCATTAAAAATGTTGTTCAATGAAATGTATTCAATGTCTAAAGCAGTTTTTGACACGTAATATATTTGTATCATGATACAAATTGAATCAAATACATTTTTTTCCCTAAAATTTTTTTCTAAAATTTTTTTATCGATTCTTCCAAAAAATTTTTGTTCAATTTTTTCCGAATTTAAAAAAAAAAAATTTTTTCTTTTTATCCAAAATTTTTTTTTCTTTCTCCAAAATTTTTTTTTTCGATTTTTTTTTCAAAAAATATTTTCCTTGTTCAATTTTTTTTTCCAAACTTTTTACCCGAAACTTTTTTATTGCTCATGGATTCTGTACGGTACCTAATCTTTTCGCGATTTTTTCTAATCTAACGAGGTCGTAAATCTCGTTACACAATATGTGACGAAATGACTGGTACGTTACAGTTTAACAATTAATAACCTGTAACTGTTTTCGCGTATGAAATAATAATTTTCGGATACTGTGTTTTGTTTTATATTCATCTTCCCGTATACCCTTTCGGGTTTTTACCGCAGCCCCCCCTGTTTCCCCGTGCGGCACGGACCGACTTTCGTTTTCACTGTATCGCATTTGCCAAGGGTGGAGGCAAACCGCGAAAACCTCACCGATACAGCGTGTAGCCACAACTAATGCCCCCTATTGGCGATGCGAGCATACTCGAGCACAGCCACCAGATAGCGCTTAGGAGGGCCACCTCCTCTTTCCATCTAGTTCCATGAGCCAGCCGATGCACGGCTAGAGGGCAACCATCCAAGCGATAAGAACCGCTCGGGAGGCACCGTCAAACCGTGACTCGACCGCCCACGCAACATAGCGAGGATTTTTGGACCTTCCAATATTTAAGGTGGTTGCCCAGCCACCAGGATTGCAGCTCAGAAACACATGAAAAATTTCAGAGGTGTATGCCGGGGCCGGGATTTGAACCCGGGTCGTCTGCGTGCGGACCCGAGCCCTCGTCCCCTAGGCCACTGCTCTCCCTTACTGTGTTTTGTTATTAAATTGATATATATTTCAGTGATCTATTATAATGTGTGGAATGAGTAATGTACAAGGTGACGAACGTTAAACAACTAACTTGAAATTTTGGATAAATTGAGAATGTACGAGTGACTCCCACTCCTTAGTCTGGAATGAGGGTTTCGTTCTATTTTGTATCGAGCATTTTCATTGGGTGTTCGGTCGCTAAAATAAACGTTAAAAAATTTCATTGGGCAAGGATTAAAAAACTCCCTTGCAGGAAAAGAAGACGCGTACCGATGCGTATCCTCACGGAAAAACCCAATGGTCAATCGACAATAAAACATCTGGTCAGCAAATGTTGGCTCTCGGGCCGTACCAATAATAAATCGGACCGTAAAAAGATTAACCCGCGAATTTCCTCGCTTTGTGGTAAGAGATTTCGAAACAGCATTAAATTATACGTATTGTTTGAAATAATGTTGTTTCATTTGCATTTTAGACGAAAAGGTTCTTTACTGTATGAATAGCGTCTCGGGCGACGCTCCAGATTCATCCGTGTGTATTTATTGGAATCACGTAAAAAATGGATTTTGTAATTGGCCGCGAAGTAATGTTAATCCGGCTCTATTCTTTCCGGTTGTTGCAGAACTATGTACAATTTATAACTAAATAATCCTTGTGACTGGCGTAAAAACTGTTATGACGTGAATAAACCGTTTCGTATTTTTGTTTTTCAATGTCTTTGTAAGAGAAATCTGATATCCGAAAACGGCAGTGCAAAGGCGCTCCCTATGCTATCGCTCAATAAATCTTCATTTACGTTCGCTTAAACTTGTTAAGAAAGGGTTGCGGAAATTGAATGACTCGTAAACATTTTAAATATAATAATCGATTATATTATTATAAAAATTACATTTTCAACTTTTCGAACAATATTTAGCTTTGAAAAAATTTCAATCAACAAGAATATCACAGAAAGATGAAAACTAGAACGGTTATCGTTGGAGTCTGTCTTCATTGGGAGACTGTCAAAGCTACATACCTAGACAAATGAAACATAAAATGTAAGAAACATCATTCAACAAAACAGCTAGAGTGGCGATAACCCAACCAAATAAAACGTGGCGATAACTCGTCCAAAACATGAAGGTGTTGATAACTCAGCCAAAAAATGAAAGTGGCGATAGATCCGCCAAAAAATTAAAGTGGCGATAACTCAGCCAAAAAATTAAAGTGGCGATAACTTAGCCAAAAAATGAACGTGGCGATAACTCAGTCAAAATCTTGAATCACGACAATTTACCCAAACGGTTAGTGCCTCAATGACTTAGTCAGGCAGTGGCGATCACTTAATCAAGTTTGACAATTGTCTATTATTTAGATCTGATATCTCGACGATAATTAATTATATTGGAGGACGCTTTGACTGCATTAGCTTTCATAAGTACCCTCTGTTCAAAATGTTCATCTGTCAAACGATTCCATTTGGGCAGATCCATCATTGTTGCAAAACTAAACAATCCCTCAACAACTGCAAATGATAGTAGGGGCGTATTAAACTGAATAAATAATTTTTTGATGAGCGGATGTTCCTCTAGCATTTCCAAGTTAGTGCTAGGACTTTTTTCAATATTTAGGAAATTTTTCGATATTTATTTATACTATATTTATCGATCATGGCATCGCTGAGTGCCGAGAAATATTAGCAAGAAAGATAAGAGAAGTGAGATTGAATTTTCCGGTTTCGGCTGAGTTCGGTTTACGGATTTCAGATATCTTTTACAAACGTCCTAAAACTCATGGATAAATTCGTGAGAAACAGGAAAGTTTTGAAAAAAAAAATTCGACGAAAAAAATGGAAAACTTGAAAATTTGGAAAATTTTTTTTTTTTATTCCGAAAAAATGATTGAAAAAAAAATTTGGATAAAATAATTGAACAAAAATATTTGATAAAATTGAAAAAAAAAGTTTGGGAAAATCTGGAAAATTTTCGAAATGTTGTATATGATTATATTTGTATCATGATATGAATAAATCACGCATCAAAAACTGCTCTAGATATTCAATACATTTGTTTGAACAACATTTTCGATGCTTGATATCAATGTATCAAGTATTCAATTGTTTTTTGATACTTGATATAAATATTTCAAGTATCAAAATTTTTTTTGATACTTGATACAAATGTATCAAGTATCAAAATTGTTTTTGATACTTGATACATTTGTACCAAGTATCTTAACTTTTTTTGATACTTAATACGAATGTATCAAGTATCAATATTTTTTTTGATACTTGATACAAATGTATCAAGTATCAAAATTGTTTTTGATACTTGGTGCAAATGTATCAAGTATCAAGTATCAATTTTGTATCATGATACAAAAGTATCAAGTCGTGAACATCTCTGGTTTAAGATATGCTCTTTCCGATGATACCAGAGAAATTCCTCAAAATAATTTTGAATTGAAAAAATATGCCCTTCAAAACTAAAAAAAAACATGATTTTTTCACACTTTTTTTTTAAGTCGCTTTTTCAAGGGTTTCCTGGTTTGGGATGGACCTGGAACTGTACTGACCGCTGGCATCAATGTTTGAATTTCAATATTCCATGGTCATTTTTTTTTTTTTTAATTCGTGTATTTAAAATGGCGACTGAAGTGAACATTTTTCGTGAAAAATGTAATGATTTTTTTGTCTAATGATGCATTTTTAGAAAAAGTCGTCAAGAATAAAAAGTTCTAAAAATCACTCGAAAAATGCAGTAGAATTTTTTGCAAAATGTTTGAAGCGATTTTTTAATTTTGCAGATGGTCAATTTTTGCAGAATCAAAAATTTGTTTTTGAAAATTTTGAAAAAATTTAGGTGCATTCTTTGACAGATTTTGAAAACTTTTTATACTGTACTATTTTTCCCAGAAGAGCATTGTTTTTGAGGAAAAAAATTCCAAATATCAATGTAGGATCGGATCGTGTAAAACAATTGGAAATTTTTCCTCGAAAACAATGCACTTCTGGGAAAAATAGTAAACTATAAAAAGTTCTCAAAATCGATCAAAAAATGCACCTACATTCTTACAAAATTTTCAAACAAAAATTTTTGATTTTGCAAAAATTGACCATTTGCAAAATCAAAAAATCGCTCAGAAAATTTTGCGAAAAATTCTAGTGCATTTTTCGAGTGATTTTGATAATTTTCAATTCTTGACAATTTTTTCTAAAAGTGCGTTATTTGAAAACAAAAAATCATCACTTTTTTCACAAAAAAATTTCATTTCAGTCGTCATTTTGAATACACTAATGTGGAAAAAAAATGTTTGACCATGGATTATTGAAATTCAAACATTTATGCCACCGGTTAGTACAGTTCCAGGTCCATCCCAAACCGGGACACCCTTGAAAACTCAATTTAAAAAAAAAGTGTGAAAAAAATCATGTTTTTTTTTGTTTTACACCGCATTTTCTTATAATTGAAAATTTTTTGACAATGTTGGTGGGTATCATCGGACCGAGCACATCTTAAACTAAAATATTATTTCAATTTTTTTTTAGTCCAGAGTAGCAGTAGTTATGAGCCACTAAATAGCGGTGTACCTCGAGTGGCGTTCTAGGCCGAAACGGGTTAAAGTTTTTTATTTGATCGACATAGGGAAGAAATATTTATCAGTTTTTTGATTGCTCTCATGTGATTTTCTATGCTGTTATATTTTCGGAGCTGCTTTTCATAGCAGATTTGATGCTCTAACATGAAGAATTGAAACTTTTTTGATCTCAGCCTTTGTTCATCGAAACCATAGATTTTTAAGGACGTAAAATCTGAAAAAAATCTAGTGACTAGAAAAACCACTGACACAACTTTTCACTCCTTTGAGATTTCCTTAGAATTGTGATAGTTTTTGTTTTACACAGAAATTTCTGAATTTTGTCTTTTTTTGCCCAAAACAAGATTACTTAAAGTACATCGTACCAATTTTAAAAAAGAATGAAATTGAAGCTTTAGCTCTCCTTATGAAAGATCTGGTTGAAGAGATTAAAAAAAAATATCTCCTGGAAATCCGGTCTGTCTGTATAATGGGAAAAAAAAAGAAAAACGGGCGTAACGGGAGTGGAAAAAATTGCAATTTTTTTCAAAAAAAAAAAACAAAATTACTCTTCTTTGAAATGCTGTTTACTAATCATTCATTCATAAGACCGGCGGAATAGCATTAAACAGAGAGCAGAAACTTTTGCGGATTTTTGATTATCCTAACACCTTAGTAGAGAGGTAGGGGCATTTCTGGATACAAATCCCTAACCCGACAATTACCGACATTTACCCCTACTCAAAAAGATCTCAGTCAGTTTGGTGCTGATGTAAAAAGGGAATAAGAAGGTCTCCAGAGTCTCCGGACCTGTCCTGACATTCATTCAGGGTCACACACATTCAAGCAATATGTCACATGCATATTGAAAATCATGTAGAGGTGCTATGGATCACCACTGCAACGTCCAAGAATACTATTTCAAATATGCAGAAAAATACAGAGCCCTGTTTGTCAACACTATCGGCAGCAGGGGTCAAAGGAAAGAAGGCAGTTTCCGAACCCTACTTGACATTCCCCCCACACATACATACATGTAAGCAATGTGTCACATGCATATTAGGGTGGATAAAAAAAATCGATATTTTTTTTTTACAATGGGTACGTTTCAATGGTTGCAGTAAGGTAAAAAAATGTAAGCCCTTAAAAAGATTTTTTTGAGGTCGCTTATCGCTATTTTGTATTTCCCATTTAAATAACACGGGAAAGACATCGCTTGCTGCTTCAGAATTTTATACCTCGCCAACGCGTGATCGCAGTATAATGCCACAGGTGGGTTTTTGTTGGGATTCAAACGCACTACCAAAAAGAACTCTTATCGTTTTACGATAAATTAACTTTTTAGGAAGATATTTATGGTTAAAGTTGACTTTGTATAGTCAATTTTAAGATTTTTTCATTTTTCCGGCGAAACTATCGAACTCATTACAGAATTTCATGGGACTTTTTTTGAAATTCATGTGCATTTCTATAAAATCATGTTCGTAGATAATTGAAAAATCGAATTGCTGCATTACGAGCTCATTCCTTAAAGGAAAATTACGATTTCCGTCAAACAAATCGTTCTATCAACTAAAAATTTCAATAAAAAGACTCAATTTTCATTATGTTGCTATGGAATGCTTATTGTTGATGAATCTTTCAAAACATATCGGAATTTCTTCACGTTTTATTCATAGTTTTTCCTGCAGCATTCAATTTTTATTAATTAAAAAATGAAAATAGTGGAAACGTTGATAAGTATTTTAAATTTGGGTGAATATTTACAATTTGTTCTGACAAAATCCGGCAAGCGGCGACGGTGTTGTTCTACTACTTGTAAAAGATATCGCAGTTGTTCCACGCTACTGCATTGAACAACGTCGTTGAATACCCCTTAAATTTGTAAAAAATCGAAAATTTTCTTAGTATTTTCATGATTAGATCACAATGATACATCTACTTCGAGAAAGTCATAAAGCAAATCGGAATTTTCACAAGTTACTTTTAATCGCTTATTTATAGTACACAAAAGTTATCGAATTTTTTTTTACCTATTGATTACTGTCCAAATTCACTTTTATTATCGAATTCTAATATTCGATTTGCCGAACGACTTCCTTGATGTGGACATAGCCCTGTGGTCTAACCATGAGAGTTATCAGGAGCATGTGGATTTTTTTAAAAATCTAAGTGTTATGAGTGATGTTGCCAAACAAGGAATTTCCTTTACAGAGGGGTACCTAGTAAATACCTGGTAAAAGTCGTACTAGCATATCGTCGATGTCTTCCGGATTGTAAAAAAAAATCTGAAATAGAGATCCATTTTTTTCATACCGAGTATATTTTTTTCGATTGTTGTGCGAGCCCTATCTCATCCCATTTATCCCACTGTCTTCTACACTCCACTATTTTAGATCCTGTTTCAGTTGGTTCGCGCCATCAGAAACTCAAAAAAGTCGTTCAATTTAGGACTGACCTTGCCGGAGACTGTTTAACTTTGGTATTCGACGGAGCCACACACTGACTACACAATCACTACTGTCATTTCATTTTTCGAACTTGAAAAAAGCATTAAGAATTACATAGTAACTTAATAAAGATTGGAGTCTTTTTATTGAAATTTTTGAGTATGTCTCATATATACATCTGGAGCTGGTCACGCTCATATTTAATTCTCGCGAAAAGACTACGGGACCGGGAATCGAACCAAGGACCTCCCGACGCTCTGGCCTAGAGGCAAGATCCTCGAAAATCCTCGTCGATTTTCATACAGCAAACCGCACCATTTCCAGCTTCTCTCGAGTCTTCGTGCTCATTAGAAACACGAAAATAACGCAAACAAAAACAAAAATAAGAATAAAAATGAAACAAAAATAAACAATTATAGAATTTTCATAAATCTGGTAACGCGATCGATATTTCTTTTATTTAAATTGATCCGCGAGATATTTATTTTGTAAAATACATCGTTAAATTGAATAAATTTCGTTTTTATTATATTTTTGACACCAAATCCGCGTTCTCTCACGTTTTTTTATACCCGCTCCTTTTTAATTTAAGAAGCACGAACCGACGTGTAGCGACGTACACTCGGTCGATAAGTGCGTATCGTTACAATATATATTGTAACGTTACGCTTTTACCGACCGATATAAGCCGCTACGCGTCGGTTCGAGCTTCTAAATAAAATAGGAGCGGGTATGAAAGAAACGTGAGAAAAACGGATGTATGTGTTGAAAAATAAATGACAGGAGATTTTATTCAATTTAATTATAATTTATACGAGTTTTCCTGAATATTATCGCGTTTCGCGTCGCGTCCCGAAATATGGATTCAAACGATTATTATTTTTATGTGTTTGTTCGCGATGTTTAATAGTCTCAAACGAGCAAGGAGACTCGTATAAAACAATAAAACAGTGCGGTTACTGTACGAAAAATCAAAGATTTTTCTTCTCGACAAAATTTGTAATTTTTACAATAAATTATTTGCATTTATTTCTGCCGTGTTCATGTTTTTATTTTATTTCCGCACGCTTTAATTTAATTTTTAGTCGCGAAATAAATGTAAAGAGAATAAGAATTCGAAAAATGTTTCTAATTTGAAAATTGTTTGTTTGTTTAATTGTAATAAAGAGAATATAATAGAAATGTCCTGGAGTATCTCGCTTTTAATGCTTTTTCTATGTTATTTGCTTATTTTCACGCAAATCAATAATCCAAGAGTGATCTTGATTCTATATAATGATAATTCGGATGTTTTTGTAATTTTTATAAATAAAAGTCTTACCGCTGCCTTTTGGATTATTGAGACAATATTTCGGCTTTTATTTCCTCTTAGTTTTTGTTTTTTCAAATTTTTATTGTTAATCCAAGAGTGAAATTCTCTTACAAAATTGATTTATCATGGATTCGATATAAACTTAATTCTTACCGCAGCCTCTTGGATGAACAGTTTCAATAATAATAAATAAGACTGATGACTAACTCGGATAATTTTAGTCAAACGTGAATTTAATAAAAATATCCAATTAATTAATACAATAATTCATCCCTGTTTCTGGCAAGCATAAGAAAAGAGGTAAAAAAAAATATAAGGAAAGCGTGGGTCAGGCTATGGGCTCTAAACGTCGCCGATACCCCTCCGCCACACAGGTAAGGATGCAGACCCGAGGCTATGGGATTGAAACGTCACTGAATCGCTCCGATACCCTGAGCATCTACGAGGTTAGGTAAGTTTATGACCACGGGCTATGGGTTTAAAGCGTCGCTGGATCGCTCCGATACCCCGTGCATAAAAAATTCAGAAGAGGAAATATAGGTGCGACCCTGGGCTATAGGATTGAAGCGTCGCCGGATCGCTTCGATACCCCAGGCATCAAAGGAAGAAGGAAGAAAGATTTTATGTATTGCCAGAACCAGGGAGAGAGAGTCTAGAGCTCTTAGTAGGTCCGAGTCAGTCTGAGAAGTCAGAGGAACTGCCCTGAAGAGCGGTCGCGCAGCGACTTTTATACCCCACTTTTCCCTCGCTTTCGATGCACCGCTTGATTTTAGTCTCGAACCCCTTACTGCGCATGTTCTTTATTCTCATTCGCTCAGCACGCTCCCCTCCACGCATTCATGCTCTCACATTTGCTCGCCGCCACCCCCACTCTCGCATCCTCAGATGCGCGAAAATCCGCTTTTCATGTTTTTCAGCTTTATTTATTACAGTTTTTGTATTATTGGTCTCCAATTATTATTATTTAATCGATTATTGAAGCATTTTTCGCATTAATAAACAATTAAACAATTTTAAAAATAATAGAATTATTACGAGTTTTCTTCTCGAGTCGGTCATTGCGCATGCGCTGTAATACGCATTTTTATTTATTTAAAATTATTCAATTTTACGATAAAATTATGAGTCCGAATATTTCGTCTAGATTCCTTGATTTTTTTCCGAATTTTAAAGCCTGATTACAATATTGAGCGATATTTTAATCCAAAGAAATAAAGAAAATAAAAAGAATAATTTATTTGATTTTTTCGACGCTTGGCGACCGTCGGTAACGCTCGCGTCGGTAGTCTCGGCCTTTCGTTGACGATGCCCAAGATGGCCGCCGCCGGGACGAACGCGCGCGTCCTTGTTGTTGTTGGGCGAAAAATGTCGGCGATCGCGCCGTCGCGTCGTACTTGCTCGCGTTCGGGATCGTGATTCGGGTCGGAAATGTGTGTGAGTGCGTGTTTCGTTTCAAATGCCCCCCAGAACAAAAAAATCTAGGAACTCGATATTTTTGTTCTCTAAATTTGAATTTAAAATTTAAAAAATTCAAATATTTAAAAAATCAAAAATTGGAATGGGGATTATAAAGGATACGATGGCTCGAGGATGATCGTGGTTATGATGCGATGATGATTACTATCGTCCTCTCGAAGCTAAATGATTTTGATGATTTCGCAGCGATTCGTGATGTTCTCGTAGATTTTGCTCGTCACGATCGGCGTCCATGTTGCCAGCTGCTTCTGCCTCCTCGAGAAGTTCTTCCATCTCTTCCGGCGTTACCCATCTTATATCGTTGATGAGGCAGTAGCCATACTCCCCCTTTCTCGCGTATCCCTCAGAAATGAGTCTCGATGCCATGTTTGTATTATTTTCGTGAGAAAATAATCGTACTTCGTGTCCTTCGAGAGTGGGATGCTCTCCGATGATCTGGATATAGGCTTATTTGTTTTCCAATGCCCGTTGATAATATTGGCAGCATATTTGCTCCCAGCGTTGACCCAGAAATGGTTTAACGTCAGATAAGAAAGCTTTCGTTGAGAATTTTGGAACCTCGACGTACTCGTGAGGAAGACGCTCCAGGTCCGATAATGGATGCATTAATGTCACACCCCGGTCGATAAGTTCGACGGTGGCCTCTCCATCCTCGATTCCTATTAATTTTACTCGGACCGCGTTATTCCGATTATCTATAGCGTACAGACCGCTGATACTGTGTAAAGTAGGTGGACCACCCCGTCTTTTGGCCAGATCCTCCGACAATTGTTCCTCGAAAGCGCACAGTTCCTTATACTTGAGAGCGGTTGTATATGTAAAGTTCGTAGGATTGTTGAAACCCACGATAACGCACTCGTACAGCCCCGTTCACGATGCTGGCCAAGGAGAAGGTTGGGGAACCCCTGATACGACGAGAGTTCTCATGTTGCAGCTATAGCTCTCGTTATTATCGATGTTGTTCCAAAGAACAAGGTTGAGCTCCCAATTTCACTTTGGATGGCTGGTGAGAGCTCCCGATGTTGCTAGCAGCTTGACTGTGGCCGAAAAGATGCTTCGGAGCCCGCTGCTCCGACTTTTATACCCGTCGTTATCCCCACTTTTCTGTTTTCCCCACTCTCATTACTCTTATTGGTTCATTCCTCCCCACTCTTCGTTTTTCACCCCCACTTATTCTTTTTTTTCATGTCCCCACTTTTTATTTTTATCCCCACTCTTCAATTTTCGTCCCTTTTTTCATTTTTACTTTTGTCTATCTCCCTACTCTTTATATTTTATCTTTTTCCGTTTATTTATTCCCTTTTCTATTTTTTGTTTCTATTTTTTCATTTTTCGTCCTCTTAATCAACCATTTTCTCCATTCTTCATCCATCTCACGTACTTCATCACTCCAAACACCTTAATTTTACTGTTTCGTCTTTCATATCCCCTTAATTTCCTCATACGTATTTCCTTAATTTCCTTTATTATTCAATTTATCCACTCATTCCTCTCACTCTTCCATTGTTTAATTTCTTTTTCTCAATTTTAACCCCCTTTTTTTCTTTATTTTTATGTTTTTCTGCGCAGGATAGACAATAAACAGGTAAGTAATTTTTCTTATTTTATAGCTATTTTCCATTTCTAATCGTTTTCTTTTAATTTTCAGCTCGAACGTTTCCAGGACATCTCTAGGACAAGGTAAGTATTTTTGCTCTATTTTTCTAATTTGTATTTACTAATTACTCTTTCCATTTTTTAGGTTTCTATCGAAATTTTCATTAGATCGGTAAGTATAACGATAAATCGTCTATATTTATTTATTTATTTATTTATTTATTCATTTTTTTTTTTCGTTTCTTATTCTTTTTATTTAATCAATTATTTTTCTTATCTTTTTTACTTTTCTTATATATTTTTCTTCTTATTTCCAGGTTAGGTCATTAAATAATTACACAAACGGGACACATCGCTTCTTAAAAACAAATTATATTTTACATATTTGATTGTACTTTGTCTATAACATCAATTCAATTTAGATGTACTTCGTAGCTTTTTTTTAACCACAAATTTTTCGAGGGTATTTTTTTTTATCTTGTTTTACCAATAAAAAAGAAAGTAGAAAGAAAAAATGAAATAAATATATAATTTCATTTGGCTATTTTATCTACAATTCTTTGAAATGGTTAATTTCATTTAATTCAATTTTCCTCGCTCAAGCTCCTTCCTTATTTTTGAGCGGAACTCCTGCATCTCTTTCTGAGAGAAACTCATCTTTCTCCCTGCTGTTATATGCTCCGCATACGCGCACACGAAGACCCCGCAATCAAAGTTGTTTTTCTGGCTGGGTATCTCCTTTTTTATCGTCATTGTCCATTCCTCCGGATTTACCGTATTGTTGCCTTTGTTTTTCGCCTCGGATACCACATTCTCAAATAAGGTCTCGAGATATCTGAGGATTTCTCCTCTCAAGCTGTCGTAATAGCTAACATTCTTTTCTTTCATATCTATAACTCCCAGGCACCAATGTCGTGCCAAGTGAATCGGTAGAATTATCATGTCATATAGAAATATATTCACTTTTTTAGTCCATCTTTCGATGGATTTGTACCCATTTATGTGCAAACGTGAGAAAAAGAAGGAATTCATGGGGTAAATTTTCAAATTCTGCTGTTGGTCAATTTTTCCTCTTTCTCCTATCAGATCAAAATATGAGTTTATAACCTCATCGTTCACCCAATTCATCCCTTCGAGAGACGTCAGATCCTTAATCAGCGATTTTCCTTTCTCGTTCGCATCGTGCTTTTCCTTTGATCCTTTGGTATATCCGCTTTCTTCCTTATCGACTTCCCCCTTTCCGATTCCTTTTTTTTCGACTTTGTTTCCTAACTCCTTTCCCTCGATTTTTAGAATCTTCCTTTCATGTTTTACTTCCTCGGCCTCTTCATCCTGGATATGTCTCTTTTTAACTCCTGACTGCCCGCAGGGCAAAAAGACGGGAGTTATGCGTTTCACTGCGATCAGCTGATTGGGGCTATTTCTTTGTCACCACTTTTCTCCGAAACAGTGACAACTGTCTTGACCAATTTTTGCATATACTTTCCATGTGTGACAGACAGTGTTCTTAGACATAGTTCTTTCAATTCTATTGCAAACTCGCTGAAATAATTAGAAATCATTAATATTCACATTCAAACGCATTTTGCCATATCGAAAGGGGACCTTATAAGGTCATGCTCGACTATCGCCAACTTCACACCGTTGTGCGCTGCGAATTTCAATCCGAACCGACGCGCGTCTGTCCATGCAGTTCGTCTATATACATGTATATATTATTTTTTTTGTGTTATAATTCTTACCTACCGTCGTAATAAAAATAAATAAATAAAAAATGATGAACTTCAAAGTGTGAAATAAAAAAATGTTTTGAAAAAACATAATAACTCCCGACTGAAAAACTCCTTCACTTGAAGAAAACAGTATTAAACTTTGAAAAGTCTGAAATAAAAAAATAGATATTGGGATTTTCGTCGGGAGATGTCTCTAACCGAATCATTGAATCAGAAGTAAAGACATCTCCCGACAAAAATCCCGACATCTATTTTTTTATTTCAGACTTTTTAAAGTTTAATACTGTTTTCTTCAAGTGAAGGAGTTTTTCAGTCGGGAGTTATTATGTTTTTTCAAAACATTTTTTTTTTTATATGTCTCCTTTATAATTTCTTCAATCGTATTTCCTTTCTCGGATTCTGTTTCTTTCTTTCTCACTCCGACCTGTTATTCGCTCGAATTTTCCTTCTTTAGTGAGTTTTGTAAATTCGGATTTACATTTTCGACTCCCCAAAAAAACTCTCCCGTTCCACGTTGTCCATTCCTCTGCTTCTTCGCCAATTTTACAGAGGTAATATTACCTTGTTGACCGTCTCAACTCGGAGAGAGAGGGGGAACCATTTGGAATTCTTTTTGTATTTTCTCAAAGAAATATTTGCGAGCAAAATGATGCAATACTGCCTCTCGACTTGTTTCTTGAGTTTTTTGGAATGTAATTTTGTGAAGCTTCCAATCCGTTTGGATAGCTTTGTCTTTTTTTTTTATCTCTGTTTGCATCTGCTTGTTTTGACACCTTATTTTATCGCTTGGTTCCGGGATTTTTAATAGGATTGTGTCTACTTTTTTTATTATCTTTTTTTGTATTTCCCTGCTATCGATCTCGCAATCCCACTCTCCTAAGCCTCCGGTCGTTTGTTGAGCAAAGTTTTTTTTCGCGATTCCCTCTGTCTGCGTAGAAACATCCATTGTTTACCTATTATTATTTTATTATATTTTATTGTTTTTCTCTTTTCTTCTTTTTTTTTTACGTGCTTCTACTCATTAATTCTTACCCGGTTTACGATTTCTGAAATACCCTATATTGTCTCGCTTATTCTCCTTTTTTTTTTCGTCCTGAGCCTGTTCTCCTTTTCGAACAAAAGTTCGTTCTGTCGTGACGTCACAGTGTCATGGCGTCTCTACCTACGCTTACAGGTGCTACTTGCCGGCAACCGCACTTCTGAAGTTCGGCCGTTCTGAAGCGCCACCGACTGTTGACGGATTTTTTCGGAACTATTTTTTCGGAGTTTCGGGAATTCTCTCCCTATGCATGTTTTTCAGCTATTTTTATGTTTTCCAGCTAATAATCGGTTCCTGACGCGTATTTAAGCAATAAATCAATTAATTAAATAATAATAATGATGCTCCTTAGCAATTTTTCGCGATATTTCAGGAAATATCGACTTTTTACTGTCGCGAATATTTTTATCGGATTCCCGTGTACTTGCCTAACAACAATCTCTTATTTTCGGTCGACATTGTTGATAACTTTTCAAATATTAATAATTTTACTATCGGAAATCTGTTTCTCGTCATTCTCGGCCCTCAAATAATTTTAATTAGATCATTAAATCGTAAATTTCGGCTAGGCTGCCGCGCCACCTGTTCTTCACGGATTTTTTTCGAACTAGTTTTTTCGACACCCTCGTGAACTTGGCCACCTTTCCATATTTCGCTCTTTTTTCATGTTTTTTAGCTTTTTCTTCGTTTCTAACGCTTTTTCTCTTAATAAATTATTGATAATAACAATAATAATTGTCTCTATTGGCTATTCTCGCTATTTTTTCATAAACTATTGAATTTTTTATTGTCGGAAACGCGTTTTTCGGATTCTATAGTATCTGTATAACGGCAATTTGTCTTTATTTGATCGCTATCGTTTATAGCTCGTGAAATTTTACTAATTTTATCGTTTTCAACCCTCTTTCAAGATAATGAGTCGATAATTTATTGTAATTTGCTCGTTTATTTGGGAAATTCGTGTTTTTTTTATTATCTTTAAGAATATCAACATTTTTACTGTCGGTGAAGTAGTTTTCGGACTTAAAAATGTAATTCTTAATCAAATTCATTATAATGAAGTAGTTTTTTGTTTGTTTTTCGATTTTATATCTTTTTTTGAGTTTTTTCTCTATTTTTATAGGTTTTTTTAGTATGTCCCGTAGCGTTAGTACGGAGATCGTCGGTAAGTATAGGTAAGTATGATTTTTAGGGTAGAAAATAATAAAATAATGAATAAAATTCAAATCTTTTTATTGAAATCGTTTGTTGTGTAGTCGTAAATGAAAGTTATAATGAAGATAAAATAATAACCTGGTAATTTTATTAGTTATTGACCTTTTTTTACTCAAATTTTGTATTTTTTTAGATTTGCGGCACGATACATGCCTCTCTCGACCTCGGTATCAGGATTTTCTAAAATATAAGTCGCGGCAGCTATTTGTTTTTTAATTCTATACGGCCTCTCATAAATGGAGAAAAATTTAGCCATTTTTTTATTTACCGGGTCGCTTACGTTGCACGCTTTGTCTAGCACTAAGTCTCTTTCTTGAAACTGAATTAATTTATGCTTTTGATTGAATTTTAGCTCTCTTTCTCTGCCTTTTCTTTCTATCCTGTTCCTAGCAAGCATTAATTTTGCTTCTATCCCTTCTTCCTCATTTGAATCCTCTTCTTTTTCGATTTTTATCCAATTTTTCCATACCCTATCAGGCTTTATATTCTTCTGAATCTCGATTGGCGTCATTTCAGTCGTCTCGTGGTATGTTTCGTTCATACAGTCCCTTATTACCTTTACCCATTGCAACCAATCGGTGTGCTTGTCCGTCAAAAATGTCCTAAAAAATCTCCTTATCTCTCTATTGACTCGCTCAACTATATTCCCTTGAGGATGTCTTATGGACGAAAAAATGTCCTGTATCCCTTCGCTTTCTAATTTCCCTAGCCACAATCGCGATGTGAATTGGGTCCCATGATCGAATTGTAATTTTCTTGGTTTCCCGTGTTCTGGAATATAATGATTAAAAATTTTATTGATCGTGGACTGCGCGGTAGCCACTTTAAGCGGGTATAAAACCACAAATTTCGAAAATGCATCGATAGTTACGAGAATATGCTTCATTCCTCCGTTAGTAACGGGTAATGGACCAAAAAAATCTATTGAAACTAGATCGCCCGGTCCCTCGGGAACTATGTTCTGTTGAGCCGCGTATGAATGTTGGTTTGGAACTTTATTCCTTTGACAGGAGTCGCACGAAGCTAAAATTCGTCTGACAGCGTGATATAATCTCGGGTAAGTAAAATCTTCTCTAATAACTTTCCATACTTTTTTAGCCCCAACGTGACCATACATTTTATGTGTTTCAGATACTAGGAGTTCGAGAATCTCTCGAGGCATGACTACTTTCCAACAATCGGGACTTACTGCTTTTAATAAAATATTATTTTTAATTTGAAATCTGTTGTCTTGTTCGTTTTGTATCCATTCCCTTATTTCTCTTATCCTGTCATCTCTCATTTGCCAAATTCCTATTTGTCTCATTCTCTGTTCTAATCCCTTCGATGGCTTAAATGCGAGCATCGTTCCTATCACTATTTCCCTTCCTTTTCTTCCTCCCGTATCTGGTGGATTTAATCTACTCAAAACATCGGCCACCACGTTTCTTGCTCCCGGACAAAATTCAAATTCGATATTATAATCTTGGATAGCCAAAATCCATCTCGTTAAACGCTTGTTTAATAATTCGCAATTCTTTAAAAATGTTATAGCCTTGTGATCGGTCCACACCTCGATTTTTGCACCCAATAAGTGTCCTGAACTTTTTCAACGTCCAAACTACAGCGAGCAACTCTTTTTCTGTCGTTGTATAGGCTAACTCGGGTCCCTTAAGCGTCCTCCTCGCGAACATTATTACTCTTAAATTGCCATTTTTATCTTTCTGAGCCAAAGTCCCCCCCAAAGCATAGCTACTTGCATCGGTTTGTAAAATATATCCTTTTGAGGGATCAGGATGTTTTGAAACTTTTTCTCTGCTTTTCGTTCAGGCAAAATTTGTCATTACCGCCCAACTATCCGAAAATCCGGCAATATTTTGAAAACTCTCGATCATACCTTTATTTACAATATATCGCAGTAAATGGGAATAATCGAATGATGCGTTATGAGCAACAAGAACGCATGGCTTGGATGAAAATGCAAGAAATTCTTTGAAAGAAATTAGAGCGTCACGAGGAGAAATCGCCGGCACTTCTTTGCTATGGAAATACAGTTTTCTCCCAATATTTTGAAACGTAAATAAATATTCTCGTTCCTTAATTTTAAATAAGTCGAGACACGAAAGAAGGTGTTAATTAATGTAGACCTTGTTTGCGTATGTTGTCACATGAATTTACAAAATATTTATTCAAAGGAACTTATATGTTTAATACAACGTTGATTATGAACGAAATAAATGAATTTGCAAATAAAAAGTGTGTTTTTACTGAGAAAATATCGCTTTTCAATGATAATGTTCGTACAGTGTCGTGTTTTCGATTATTCAACTTTTATCGACATTATTTCACGAAGTTATTTTTGATTGATAATTTTACCGTACGGTGTGAAAAGTGTCGAATCGATACGATGAATTTTGATAATTACGCATAATAGTTCGGATTTCAGTCGCGCGCGTCTAGTGGCGCGTTTTGACAATTGTATCTCATCGTTTGACTTGAATGCGTTTTTATTGATAATTTATCTCGCGGTAATTGTGATTGACACTTTCGCCGCACAGTGTGAAACTTGTCGCATCGAGACAAGAAATTTTCTAAGCACGTACAAGAATTCGTATTTCGACCGTGTGTTTCGATTGGCGCGTCGCTATGACAAATGTGTATCAGTTTATGATTTGACCGCTATTACTTCGTGGCGCGTCACTCGCACGATCTTCGTGACGGTTGATCGAAACCAGTCGCCAATATGGCCACGTACACGTAAAGCGTTAGTATGTATGTGAGTGTTTTTACAGTGAAATTCATAAAATTATATAATGAAAAACAGAAAATAATGACGCTTCTGTTCGCGAGTGTTTGTTGTTCAGTGCTGTTGTAGTTACGATATGTAGAGCGCGCCACCGACTCGTGTCTCGATATACATTTTATATTTTTTAGTATTAATAAAGATGGCCGACACGACCAACGCGTCGCAGTTAAGTCAATGAGAAAAGACGGTTTTTGTTTCTTTTTCCTTCCAAGTAGAAGTTCGTGTTCATACGTTTTTCACCCTACCAAAACGCGTTCCTAACATAGTGGCGACCGTGACAGGACTGAAAGTTGCGTGTTTTTGGGATAAATCAGTGGTACTGTTACGTCCCGAGCGGGAGATTTGAATGGGATCGGCGAGTGCTCGATTTAGGAGTGGCGCATGAGTTTTATGGTGGCCACTTGTGAGTCTTGTTTGAGCCTTACCTGTTTCCCGAACACATTTATTATATTATTGGGTATGCGTGACCCTTTAAAGTGTAGGATCCGGAGCTGGAAAGGGTTCCTCAACTCCAGGAGCGATGTCGGAGATCGTTTAAATAAACACTATGACGATGAACTTTTAATTAGATCATAAATCATAATATATAATGTTTATTTATCAATTATTAATTATACTACACTTGTGATTACAATTGTTTCTGTTCGAGATTTAGTTTGAAATATTTAAGTCTGAGCTAGCTGATTGGTTTAATTTCTGAATGATCAGGAATTCGGACGCGGTTAACACTGGTGTTTGTTCGGAGTCTGAGTATAAAATATACGAGAGTCGCGACGATGTAGATTAGAGATTGTTACCGCTTTCGAAGTCCGATGCTAACTGACTGTTTTCTGAAGTTGTTAGTCTAATTGGAGTTAGAGATGAGGATGCATTTTTGGGGGTAGGATGCTGTAGAGGGGAGTTGTTCTTTACGGTTTTTGGTTTGGATTGGATATTAGGTCATAAAGTGAGTGACCTAATTTGGTGATTGGATTTGAATATAGGGGAGACTTTTCCGGAGATATGATTGGAGGAAAAGTAGCTTGAGATTTCTTATAATTAAGAAAAGTGCGTTGAACGGAAATTCTAAGATATGCACGTGTTCCACTTGAAATTGGAGCGTGCGTTTGGAAAGCGTGAGAAATGTGAGTTTTGCCAAATGTTTCTGGTTTTTTGTAGGGTTCTGGAAAATGTAAATTTGAGATTGAGTTTTTATTGTTCTGTTCGGATTTTGTCGAGATTTTGAAGAGATGTGAGAAATGTCGCGGATGTAATAAATTTGAGGATTAAGGGTAGTCTGGGAGAGTCCTTAGACGGTTCCCATCGGAGTCATGTAGAGGATTTTTTGTGGCGACTGAAAGTCGAGTCGTCTAGTGCACATGTGCAGCTCGGTGGTTGTTCTAAGGATTAGAAAGTGTTGTAAAAATGGTTATGGTATCGAATGTTTAGGAGGAAGTTTCGTCTTAAGATTTATGTTATATTTGAGAGTATGTACGATTGAACAATCGTATATACTCGAATATTTACTTATTATTAGTTATCGACGAATGATGATGTAGTCTTATAAAAGTGTACCGTCTGATGGTACGTTTTGTATAAGGTGCAATGAAAAATTTATGGGGGGGGTCTTAGCGTAAGGCTAGGACGTAACAGTACAAGTAAAGCCAGGGTGAGAACAATGGACCGTGTGAAAAAGGCGCGCGGGACGGTACGTTCCGCGTTCACGCGCGTTCTCAGATCGGTCGATGCAGCGATCGAGAGCGATGTTCCCGAGAGGACGGAGCTACAAAGTTACTTTGCCTTACTTACAAGGGGACCTTACGGTCTCGGAAATTCAGTTCGTGATGAGACTTGGAGGATTCTTAGTATATCTTAAGGGTATTGAGACAGCAAAACGAGAAAGCGCACTAGCCAGAAGATTTTGAGAAAACCGGCTCCAAAGTCTTACCCACACCTTATATACTAGTGAAGATTTACACTCTGCAACGGTGCGGTGGCTAAGTGGTTAACGTACCGGACTCCCATGCGGGCGATCCAAGTTCGATTCCTCTTGAGATAACTTTTTTTTTTCTTTCTTCCAATTTATAAAGTGACTTTTGTAGCTAATTAGAATTTGAATTATAAATGATTTTTGAATACGTAATGTAACTTTCATGGAGGTATATTAAATACATATAAATTAAAATCCTAATTATTACGACAACAAATTTTAAGGTGATTTTTGACAATGTAGTTTTTATTCATCCATTTTTTCTTTATGTACAAACACCAGAATGATAATTATCGTAAAAACATGGAAAACAAAAAGTATTTTGACATCTTGCACAATTTATAAATGAAGATTGTTCACAAGCCGAACAACCTTTTTTTAGAAGAATCGTTGGAAAACATACTTCATTTAAATTCATGAAAATTTCTCTTTCATCAGAAAGCTTGCAAGCATACCAGGCATACCGGATCATTTTATTTAAAAAAATGTTTTGGAAAAACATAAAAACTCCCGACTGAAAAACTCCTTCACTTAAAGAACACAGTATTAAACTTTAAAAAGTCTGAAATAAAAAAATAGATGTCGGGATTTTCGTCGGGAGATGCATGTCTCTAACCGAATCATTAAGTAAGAAGTAAAGACATCTCCCGACGAAAATCCCGACATCTATTTTTTTATTTCAGACTTTTTAAAGTTTAATACTGTGTTCTTTAGGTGAAGGAGTTTTTCAGTCGGGAGTTTTTATGTTTTTCCAAAACATTTTTTTATTTCACACTTTTTAAAGACAGACGCGACAGACGCGCGTCGGTTCGAATTGAAATTAGCAGCGCACAACGGTGTGAAGTTCGCGATAGTCGAGCATGACCTTATAAGGTCCCCTTTCGATATGGCAAAATGCGTTTGAATGTGAATATTTATGATTCCTAATTATTTCAGCGAGTTTGCAATAGAATTGAACGAACTATGTCTAAGAACACTGTCTGTCACACATGAAAAGTATATGCAAAAATTGGTCAAGACAGTTGTCACTGTTCCGGAGAAAAGTGGTGACAAAGAAATAGCCCTAATCAGCTGATCGCAGTGAAACGCATAACTCCCGTCTTTTTGCCCTGCGGGCAGTCGGGAGTTAAAAATTGGTGATGAGAATTGATGATGGACTATTGACTGTATTTTTATGCAGTCTTCACGGGTATTTATCTC
Source organism: Campoplex capitator (assembly GCA_037576405.1). Classification (NCBI taxonomy): domain Eukaryota; kingdom Metazoa; phylum Arthropoda; class Insecta; order Hymenoptera; family Ichneumonidae; genus Campoplex; species Campoplex capitator. Next base: position 49,343 of record JARBWI010000172.1, read on the forward strand.
TCTGTTATTTTCAACCAGATACGCGCAATTTTGTAAACGTTTTATAAGATTTTTAACCTGTCTATAGAAATAGACGTTGCAAGGTTGAACGAGTGGAGTACATTTTGGTGGAATTACTTTAATTGTACAAGTTGGAGATTTTTCGTCATCCTGAAATATTTCATCATATAATTCAGGCTTCGTTTGTCCACCCCAAGAGTCGATAATTAATAAAAACTGTTCTTTACCGACATAAGACTTCAGACAACGGTTGAGAAAGTCTGTATACAGGCCTGTCGTTAGCTTTCCCGACTTCGAAGATGATATTATGACATTTTTATATTTTTGCATGTATTCGTTAACTGTTTTTTGAATTCGGGGACCAAAGTTACCAGTTGCTTCTTGTAAGCAAACAAATACGAGGGGTAGAAGTTTTCCAGACAGAGTGAGAGCGTATTGAGCGGTGTATGAATGCGTCACTTTATTCATGTCCTGCCTTTTGACGAAAATGGTTTTGCTTCCCTTGTGAGACAGAGTCCTGTTGTACACGGACTGATACGGACATCCTAGAAAAAAAATGAAAATTGAAATATTTTAATTGTTTGTCAGAAAATCGTAAAAATAAAGAGAAAAAAATAATTTGTAATAATTTACCTGTTTGGTCAGTGTTGATAACAAAATCGTTGTTGAAATTCGGTATCAATTTCAACGTCTGGAGTACAAAAGTGTCTGCAGAAGCCAAAACTTCTTCGATCGTCGCAGCTTCATTTTTTGAAACAAATTTCGTCACTTTTCGTTGACGAATGCCATGTTTAGTTTTAAATTTTTGAACCCAGCTGTCGGAAGCTTTAAATTCAAAATCTTTAAACTGTCGTGCTGCTGCTAAAGCCCACTGTTGCAAGTTCCGAGTTGTAACTTGTTGATAATTCTGTCGAGCTTCCTCAAAACGATCGTATGTCCAGGAATCGATTATTGCGTACTTATCAAATAGATTTCCTCCATTTTTTATTTCTTTTTCCCATTGCGATAAATATTCCTTCTTTTTCAACTGACTGCATCCTTTCTTTTGCAATGTTTGTAGACTCCACGTGGGGTGGGCCTTTGCGATATTAACAACTTTAATTTTGTAATCCAAAGAAAGATGCTCCACCTCTCTTCTTTTTTTTCTTCTGGTTCATATTCATCCGATGAGCTAGGGTGTTCGACTTCTTCAAAAGGTTCCTCCTCACAGTGTTCATTTACATGAGCAAGCACTTCACCAGTCACAAGTTTTTTTTCAGCCAGCATGTCCATAGTGCGTTCGTAAATTTCTTCACCCATCAACATAGCTTCATGAGGAATTGTACTTGACGATTCCAAAGTAATCAAATTATTTTCAGCCAGCAAACCCTCGTAATAAATGATCGCATCTTTTAACCTCTGCTTCGACATTTCACTGTATAATGAATCTTGATCGATTTCATCTGCAGATTCTGCTTGTTCCAGATTTTTTTCACTAACCGACATTTTCAATTCACAACGTTTCAAAAATGTGAATAATATTTTGCAGTGAAGAACGCTGTAATCTCTTCCGAAGTCGAGAATGAACTGACGCGTTAGTTCGAGTTTCAATAGAAATAAGTAACGGTCGGTTGAACTATATATACATCAGACTGTGGAAGGGCAGATTCCTTTGTCCAAAAAGTACCGTTAGGGTTTTGAAAATTTTTGACTACCTGCTTATGTATAATAGGAGAACATTCTTACTCTTCCATATAGAATGGATGGTTCTTCATGTTAGTTGCAAAAATTATTTACTCCTCTACAGCTTATAATATCTCAAAATTTTTAATCACTCGCTTGATAGAATAGAAAATCGAATATTAATTTACCTCCATGAAAGTTACATTACGTATTCAAAAATGAAGTATCATTTATAATTCAAATTCTAATTAGCTACAAAAGTCACTTTATAAATTGAAAGAAAGAAAAAAAAAAATTACCTCAAGAGGAATCGATCCTGGATCGCCCGCATGGGAGTCCGGTACGTTAACCACTTAGCCACCGCACCGTTACAGAGTGAAAATCTTCACTAGTATATAAGGTGTGGGTAAGACTTTGGAGCCGGTTTTCTCAAAATCTTCTGGCTAGTGCGCTTTCTCGTTTTGCTGTCTTAATACCCTTAAGGTATACTAATAATCCTCCAAGTCTCATCACGATCTGAATTTCCGAGACCGTAAGGTCCCCTTGTTAAAGATAAAGCGAGCGAGCTCGAAGATCTCAATACGAAAATGATCGATCTCATGGTCAATGTAGACGCTACAGAGGACGATCTAGAAGAGGAGGTGATATGCGCAGACGAGTATCGGATGAAGTACCACAAGGCGAAAATAGAAGTTACAAAGATTATAGAGGCAACACAACAACGTACCGTGCCGTTGGCACAGCAAGACCCGCTCGTCGGGGCACCGCCACCAAACAACATGCCGTTTGATAATCGACGCGGTTTTAAACTGCCGTAAATCGAGCTCAAGAAATTCAGCGGCGACGTTCGAGAGTGGCTGCAGTTCTGGAGCCAGTTTAAAAACATCCACGAAGATGAATCTATTACGAGAGAGGATAAATTCCAAAACCTCATTCAAGCCATAGTGACAGATTCTCGGGCTAGCGAACTCGTAAACAGTTACCCACCGATGGCGGAAAACTACGAGAAGGTAATCAAAAGTTTGAAGAGTCGGTTCGGAAAAGACGAGTTGTTAGTGGAAGTGTATGTGCGCGAGCTATTAAAATTAGTGCTCAACAACGCGTTGACGCCAAAAGAAAAAGTACCATTGGCAAGCGTGTATGACAAATTAGAGACGCATATAAGATCGCTTGAGTCGTTGGGCGTGACAACAGACACGTGCGCGGCCATGTTGTATCCTCTGGTGGAATCGTCGTTACCAGAAGAGTTGTTAAGGACCTGGCAGAGACAGACAAGTAGCGCCATCCAGTTCGCCGCGAGAGAACCAGGAAACAACGCACCGGTAGTTCCTAACCCCAAAGATCGTCTCACGCATTTAATGACGTTTTTGCAAGCCGAAGTAGAGAACGAAGAAAGAATTGCGATGGCAGTGAGTGGTTTCGGCATCGGTAAAGAACAAATGAAAGAAAAAGGTAAAAAGAAGCCGAAGAATGAATCGAATAACGAAACGCCAACGACCGCCGCGCTTCTGACCACAAAAGAGGTTAGGACACCGTCGTGTATATTTTGCGGCGAGGGTCATGACAATTCACAGTGTGAAAAAGCAAGAAAAATGTCTCTGGAAGAAAGGCAAGAGGTCGTAAAACAGAAGAACGCGTGTTTCAACTGTCTCAAGACAGGCCATGGACGAAGATTCTGTAAATATAAACAAAAATGTGCATGGTGCGGTAGATTTCACGTGCTACTCATGTGTCGTGGAATACCGTCCGAGAAACCAACGACGACGAAACAAGGAGACAGTCCGCCGAGAAGTCCAGCCGAGAGTAGCCTGGCGAATCTCTCCTATAACAATGAAATCTTTCTGCAGACTCTGCGGGTTAAGATACACCGTCAGGGAGAGACACGTATCGTGAGAGCTGTGTTGGACACGGGTTCGCATCGTTCCTACGTCCTACGTCAAACCGTCGAGGAAGTCGGTTACGAAGAAGTAGGAAGACAAAGTATAATCCACCTACTGTTTGGAGGCGCAAAGACCGAAGCGCAAGAGCACAAAGTCTATCGCATAAGACTCCGAAGCTTGGACGACTCGTACGCGTGCAATTTCCTTGCGCTGGACCAAGAGACGATTTGTCACAGCATCTCTGGCGTATCAAAGGGTTCGTGGATTCAAGAGTTAGCTCAAGAAGGCATACGATTGACGGACGTCGGCCAGAGAAATGAACCCATCGCGATACTCATAGGAGCCGACATCGCGGGCAAGTTATTGACCGGCAGAATACAAGATCTCGAGTGCGGTGCGACAGCGATAGAGACTCGATTGGGATGAACGATCATGGGAAAAACTTCACAAGCAGGAGTATCGAGAATTGACTCGGCGCTGTTGGCATTCTCCATGTTTGCACGGAACGCAACAGTCTCAGATCTGTGGAGCCTTGACACTCTGGGGAGTACCGATCCCGTCGAAACAAAAACCAAAGAAGCGCATCAAGAAGAAATAATAAACCATAAAGAAAGCCATCTGCCGCTCGTAGACAACAAAGAGGTTGCGCTCAAGAGACTAGAGACAAGCACGAAACGATTGAAATCCGAAAATCTTTTCGAAGATTACGGTCGGATAATTAAGGAGTGGACAGCTGAAGGAATCGTAGAACGTGTCCCGCCTACAGAACTGAATAAGCGCAGTTATTATTTGCCACATCGACATGTGGTGAAGCAGAATAGTACGACGCCTCTGAGACCCGTTTTCGAGGCCTCGGCAAAAAGTAAAGACTCACCATCGCTGAATCAGTGTCTGGAAATCGGTCCAAATCTAATAGAGCTGATACCATCGATGATGTTGCGATTCCGAGAGAAGAGAATTGGAATCATCTCCGACGTAAAACGAGCTTTTCTTCAAATTAGTGTAACGCCAACCGACAGAGACGTGCTTCGTTTCCTATGGTGGAACGAAGACGAACCGACGAAAATTGAGATTTACCGATATTGTAGAGTCGTATTTGGTGTGACGAGCAGCCCGTTTTTGCTGGGAGCTACGATTGAAATGCATTTGGAAAAAGAGCTCCGACAGACCAAAAATGAACAAGAACGTGCGATGATCGAGAAATTGAAGAAATCCTTTTATATGGACAACTGCGTGACTAGCGTCGACACGGAGGAAGAGAGGGATTTGTTCGAAAGAGTTGCTACCGAGGCAATGGCCAACGGCAGTTTTGTGCTTCGAGGATGGGAGTATTCCGATCCAATTCAGCCGCGTAGTACCACATCAGTACTTGGGCTCATTTGGGACAAACGAACGGACACGTTAGCGTTGACAAAGGCGGCGGTGGAGGAGTCCCGACCCGAAAAGGTGACGAAAAGAAACATTTTATCAATCACTCAAAAGATATTCGATCCGATTGGTTTAGCGTGCCCAGTATTGCTGCGTCCGAAATTACTATTGCAGAAACTTTGGTCCACGGATCTAGATTGGGACACACTGAATCACCTTTTGTATTTAACGTGCCGTCTCCACCTTACGGTCTACGACACGGCACCCAAGTGCGCGGGGCTGGGATCCCGCCCAGCCAGCGTACAACCAGGGCTCATACCACGGGCTCCGCGACGCACCGCGCTAGAGCCGTGGCTGCCACCAATTCCTTCCCGGCGGTTTAGACCGTTCAGCACCTTGGTCCGGTGGGGAGCACTTTCCAAACTCCCTACGGGCTATGGGTGACCGCAACCGAGTTGTGATCGCGCAACTCACACGCACTGTACCACTACCACCACGAGACCTACCCGTGGCCGGGCGGCGAAGGCTTGCGCCCTCACCGTGGCTCCCGACCCCCGTGGTACCAGTATTCGCCAATGGTGAGACGTTCGTGGGTCAACTTGGCCCACTCAGGTTTAGGCTCTAAACCAGCCTTGGTACCTGTCGACCAGCCTCGGGTTCGCGGGTGCGCCAGACCCGAAAGAGGCGGGACCTATTGGTCTCCAGACACTCTTCCCTGCGTCCTCTGACTACCACCTCCGACTTCCCCTCACTACTGCCAGCTCTCCATACACCACGCTGGAAGCCCGTTCGTTCAAAGGAGGGTAAGCAGCCCAACGAACTAATAGGGCTTCCCCGTCCATCCGTTCGGCTCCCGAAGGAGCTATAGAGCACGCTCTACTCGTGTTAGTCGGATTTCCATCCGCAACCATGATGCTATGCATCGGACGAGTCGCGGTCGAGGACGCTGTTGCGTTTTCCCCTCTACCGCATATCATGAAATACTCGTCGATTCGCCGCTTTGCTCTGGGAGTTGGATAGCAGAGATCACTGTCCGAGCTCGGCGAGTTTTATGGGTGGGCTCACGCGGTCAACCACCCACCCCGATAGATTGGGACACAGTGGTCAATAAAGAAGTCGAAGACGCGTTCAGAGATTGGCATAAAGATCTGAACCTTCTACAAGAATTGCGACTTCCACGATGGGCGTTCGGAGATGAAGAGAAGGGAGAAGTGACCTTTCACGTCTTCGTGGACGCTAGTCGCGAGGCGTATGCAGCAGTATTGTACGCCCCTACGGAGACTTCGGACGGCATCAAAGTCCAACTCATTGGAGCAAAATCGAGAGTGGCACCGATGGGCAAACCAACTACGTCTCGACTCGAACTCCTTGCCGCAACGATAGGAGCAAGGTTGATGGCCTCTACGCTGGACGCGTTAGGCAAATCACAGTCGGAGAAACGTTATTGGAGTGATTCGTCAACCGTTTTGTCGTGGATCAAGCGCGAGAATCAGTGGGCAACATTCGTATGGAATCGAGTACAATTAACCCGGCTGATCTTCCGTCTAGAGGATGTAGCGTGAGACAGCTCATTGAGTCGCAATGGTGGGAGGGCCCAGAATGGCTCAAGGAAACACGTGATCACTGGCCGTCAGCACACTACAACGTTGACGAGAACGAGGTGAATCATGAGGTCAAGAAAACGTCACCGAGAACGAAGAAAATCTATGTGCCAAAACAATGCAATCTTGCGATGACCAATACGAGTATACAGACCCCCGATCAAGAAAATCCTTGTTACATGCGAGGGTTTTCAAAATATTCAAAGATATTACGGATGATGGCCTGGATCCTACGGTTCGTGGCGAGGTGCAGAAAAGATCCTTCTCGACGTCGGTACGGAGAGTTGTCGGCGAAGGAGATAGTTGAGGCCGAGCAAAAATTGATGCGCTTGGTCCAAGATGAGTCATTCAACGGCGTCGCTGATCCAAGAATCAAGAGTCTGAGTCCGTACGAAGATAAATTAGGACTGATTCGTTTGAAGACTCCAATATCGAACCGAGATGACCAATTTGAATTTCGATGCCCGATAGTTTTAGATCCACAGCACCGTTTGGTCACGAAGCTGATAGAATACCGTCACGAGAAACTGAATCACGCTGGAATACAAATCATGATGAGTAGCTTAAGAGAGCAAGTGTGGATAATCTCCAGTCGACGAGCTATACGCTCTGTGCTCGCGAAATGCGTCACCTGCCAACGCTACAAAAGTAGAAGAATAGAAACTTCACCAGCGACTCTACCGGAAGAGCGTGTACGAGACGCAGCGGCGTTCGAGGTATCTGGAGTTGATTTTGCAGGACCAGTTTACTTGAAGGGTGGTGAGAAAGCATGGATTTGTCTCTTTACATGTGCAGTGTACAGAGCCATTCACCTCGAACTTGTTACTTCCCTATCAACCGAACTTTTCATCGGGGCCTTCCGAAGATTTGTCGCGCGACGAGGACGACCGTCTGCTATATTCAGCGACAACGGCACAAATTTCACCGGCACCTGCAATTTACTGCGTGGAATCAACTGGAACAAAATTGCGAAATATAGTTCGGTCGAGAAATTAGAATGGCGATTCAACCCCCCTACAGCAGCCTGGTGGGAAGGATGATGGGAACGTCTCGTGAGGTCGGTGAAGGAGTTACTGAAAAAAGTCTTGGGTCGAGCCTGTTTAACGTTCGAGGATCTTACCACAACGTTGTGTGATAGCGAGGCTATTATAAATTCGCGGCCGATCACTTATTTGTCCGAGAATCCCGAGGATTTGATTCCGTTGACGCCAGCAATGTTTCTCCAGGACATTAGAGAAATAGGAGTCCCCGACCTCGATAATTTCGAAGAAAACCAATTGAACAAGAGACGTCGTTATCGCCAGAAATTGCAAGAGGATTTGCGTCGTCGTTTTCGTTCCGAATACTTGGGACAATTGTCTCGAGCGAAAAGTACCGCAGCCAAAATAGTCAATTTACAAGTGGGGGACGTCGTCTTCGTGGGTCACGACAACCAGAAGTGCCTAGATTGGCCCCTAGCCCGAGTAATCGAAGTTATCCCAGGTCGGGATGGAAACGTCCGAGTCGCTCGAATAAAAACAGCGTCCGGAGAACTCGTACGTCCCATTCAGAGGCTCTATCCGCTGGAAATGACGTCGCCTGTCGGGATCGAGGCCTTGAACAAATCAGTAATCGAGAAAGCGTCTTCTTCGAAACAAACTCTGCCGCTTGAGGTAGAAGACGAAGAAATGACGCCGTCCGAAAAGAATTCCGAACTGTCGATAAAAGGTGTAGCATCGTCCAACAAGAATGCGACGTCGAATGAAGAGAATGCGACTTCGTCCGAAGAAAATTCAAATTCAACGATACGTACTAAAAGTGGACGTCAGGTCAATATTCCAAAGAGACTCGATCTGTGAATTTCCTTTATAAGTATTGTTATGTTTTTCTTTCATTTTATAACACGTTTCATCATTATATTTTTTTTGAGTTGCAATAGTCTCTCACAACTCAAGATGGGAGAATGTTGTAGTTACGATATGTAGAGCGCGCCACCGACTCGTGTCTCGATATACATTTTATATTTTTTAGTATTAATAAAGATGGCCGACACGACCAACGCGTCGCAGTTAATTCAATGAGAAAAGACGGTTTTATTTCTTTTTCCTTTCAAGTAGAAGATCGTGTTCATACGTTTTTCACCCTACCAAAACGCGTTCCTAACAAGTGTTGTGGTGTTCGTGTGTCTTGCCAATATTTGTGTGTCGAAATATTGAGCAGTGACACCCGTCCCGTCTTCGTCCTTATATATCTTTCTTGTTTTCTCTCCCGAATTTTAATTTCTAATTTTCCTTTTCTCTCAAACGCTCTTCTTAACTATCACTCCCGAGATTCCTTCACTTTATTTCTGCCCGAGCGATCATGCAGAAATTTCTTCAAAATCTTTTTTAAATCTATGAATCCCTTTTTAGATTACGTAATCCTGCTCTGTTCCCTACTTTTGAGCCAGGCTCAGAGCAGTCTTACTGTTCAGAAAAGTCGGTGATTCTCCGAGCTCTCGCGTGAGGCCCTCAGTCGACGGTCGGTCTCTCGCGTGGGCTCGGCAGCGCTGCCGGCGGCTATTCGCTTCTCCCCTCCTTCGTGCTCCTCACCATGATCACCGGCGTCTTGCCGGTGTTCGCTCTCTTGCTTCCCGGACTTTCTTCGAGCAACAAGTATGTTCTTCTTTTCACCTTCTCTCCAAGTCAAAATTCTCGGTTTCAATTCGACTCATTATCTCGTATTATCGCGTCTTACAACCGGGTTGATCGTGATAGTTGAGTGCGGTTTCTATTGGATATCAAAATAGCCAAAAATCCCCTCCACGGGGAAAAAAGCCTGGACAAGTCCATTTGTTCGTGACCCCCGTTTCCATTTGTTTGCACAGAAAAATCTAACCCCGCTGAAAAAAAAAATTGAAACCTCCAATAAAATGAAAATAGAAAAAAACCCTAAAAAAAAATAGCTCCTAACAAAATGGAGAAAAACCCCAAAAAAAATTCAAGACAATTAAAAAAAAATTACAATAAATGTGAAAATGGTAGAAAAAAAGTTGACGATTTTCGCTCAGCACTAAAAATTCTTGATATCCATGAAAGGACAAGTATTCCATTGATGGCTGAAAATCAATTAACGAGAAAAATGGAAAACTCCCAAAAAGACATGGCACAAAATAAGAAACCCTTAAATACAAAATGGCGAATCGACAGAAAAATTTCATACAAAAAATAAAAAACTAAAGTTTGCCATCGCATGTTGAGCAGTTATGCGGATGCGCACAGAGAACTTGTCCAGCCCGAAAATTTTTGTATTAGCTTCCGCATATTCCCTAAAATCGCAAAAATCCCCTCATGGGGAAAAAAACGTGGACAAGTACATTGGTGGTCCCTTGTTTCCCTATGATATTAAGAAAAAAAATGCAAAACGCCGCTTAGAAGAATACACAAAAAATTACAAAATAAGTTGAGATCTATCAAGAGACTCGGTAGAGTCTCGGGACAAGTACATTTGGCAGCTCTGTCGTCTGCTAGCCCGCGGCTCGCCCAGAGTATATTATCTCGAAACAAATTTGGCAGCTCTGTCGTCTGCTAGCCCGCGGCTCGCCCAGAGTATATTATCTCGAAACAAAATGATTCGCCGTGGTGGGGGTAAAATATGAAATTTCTTCCCTTAATTACGGAGCCGGGGAGAAACATTATTCTTCGAAAATTGAACTGGAGACTTATTATGAAAAGAGCTTTCGATTAAGCCTTGGATCAGCACGAATGATGCCGTATTTGCTGAGAAAAAACTTTGCACAGGCTCAAGATTATGCTAAGATCGAAGTATTGGTGTGTATGTATACGACACACAATGAAAGGCCTTTTGATGCTATCAAGTTTCTGATTGGTCGCGACAGAGCTGCGTTCGAAAACTCGTGGTGCACACAGCTATATGTAATAACGTGGCCCTGTGTGGCCCTGTGGCTATATATTCTTCTGAATAAGTACAAACAAAAAAAACAGTGCAGACGAGCGAGCGAAAAATGCCAGCTGAGATTTCGAAGGGCCATATTGACGCGAGTGTGAGAGAGATAGCTGAAATAAGTTCATATTTTTCCTTTCCGCCCTTGACATTTTCGAGAAAATAACTGTTACAACTTGTTCTTTGTCGAACAACGAACGTTGGCTAACCATTTATTTGCCCGAGAATGCAAGGTTATGGGAGAAGAATGTGTTGCAGATTTGTCGTTACCGAGTCTGAACGAATGCTGTGATACAGCTTTGACAGCTCGTCATAACCTCACAAATTCGAATTTTCAGCTGGCATATTACCGACATGCTCCAATATGACGGGAGAATATGCTTCATGAATGAATATGCTCCACATGTTTTGACCTATTTATTCCTACACCCACCATTTTATTCATTTATAGCATGACTTACAATGCCACAGGCATCAGATTAATCGCTAAGCGATAATATCTCTCAGGAAAATAAACTCTTGTCGCTGAGCGACATAAAAATCTTGTCGCTGAGCGACATGAATATCTTGTCGCTGAGGCAAATGAAAATCTTGTCGCTGTGAGGGCTCAGTGACATGAAAATCTTGTCGCTGCGAGGGCTCAGTGACATGAAAATCTTGTCGCTGAACCACATGAAGATTCATCGCTAAGCGATAATATCTCTCAGTGACATAAAAATCTTGTCGCTGCGAGTGCTCAGTGACATGAAAATCTTGTTGCTGAATCACATGAAGATTAATCGCTAAGCGATAATATTTCTCATTGTCAGTGACATAAAAATCTTGTCACTGAGGCACATGAATATCTTGTCGCTGAGGCAAATGAAAATCTTGTCACTGCGAGGGCTCAGTGACATGAAAATCTTGTCGCTGAACCACATGAAGATTAATCGCTAAGCGATAATATCTCTCAGTGACATAAAAATCTTGTCGCTGAGCGACATGAAAATTTTGTCGCTGAAGCAAATGAAAATCTTGTCGCTGAGGCAAATGAAAATCTTGTCGCTGCGAGGGCTCAGTGACATAAAAATCATGTCGCTGAGCCACAAGAAAATTTTGTACATTCATCCCTTTTTGATAGTGATGCATTTTTTTCCTGCTAGAGGTCAAATTCAAAAAAAATTGTCCGAAAAAAAAAATTCTAAGAGAAATTCGAAAAAAAATCCAGGCGATTTAGTATGAAAATACGCAACTTCTTGTATCTGTAAAACTTTCTATAAACCCTATCATTCTTGGGTTATATTGAATTTTTCAAAACTTTCTGTTTTTGGCCAAAAACGAAATAACTTTCGGGAAAAAAATCACAACAAATTTTTCAAAAGAGGAAGTTGGAGCTTTTGCATTGCATTCCAAGTTTTATATAGTAGAAGAAAAAAAAATCTCTTATAATGTGTGCCGAATCCGCGATGGTCGAAAAAGGCATAAAAACGGTCGGGAATCAAAGTCCGTACAAGGCCAAAAAAAGAAATCAATGGAAAAATATTGAAATAAGGCCAACTGGAGCTTGATCTATCCTTTTTGAAACGCCACTTTGGAAATTCGAATCTTTCTTTTTGGCAGAGTTGTCTGGTGTATCTAAACGTTTGTGCGGTAGTGTATGAGTGGATCGACGAAACTAAACCAATTCAAACCATGGGGAAAGATTCACGAAGTATGTGATCATGAAAAAATGTAGGTTTCGGAGGAGTCAGAAAAAAAGAAGTGATATCCTAGCCAAAAATCCCCTCCACGGGGAAAAAAGCCTGGACAAGTCCATTTGTTCGTGACCCCCGTTTCCATTTGTTTTCACAGAAAAATCTAACCCCGCAAAAAAAAAAAATTGAAACCTCCAATAAAATGAAAAATAGAAAAAAACCCTAGAAAAAAATAGCTCCTAAAAAAATGGAGAAAAACCCAAAAAAAAATCAAGACAATTGAATAAAAATACAATAAGCGTGAAAATGGAGAAAAAAAAAGTTGACGATTTTCGCTCAGCACTAAAAATTCTTGATATCCATAAAAGGACAAGTATTCCATTGATGGTTGAAAATCAATTAACGAGAAAAAGGGAAAACTCCCAAAAAGACATGGCACAAAAATAGAAACCCTTAAATACAAAATGGCGAATCGACAGAAAAATTCCACACAAAAAATAAAAAACTAAAGTTTGCCATCGCATGTTGAGCAGTTGAGCGGATGCGCACAGAGAACTTGTCCGGCACGAAAATTTGTGTGTTAGCTTCTGCATATTTCCTATAAATAGCAGCGGCTAATAAAAAAACTAGAGTGTGCTTTAGACCACACAACTGAAGTAAAACTTTTTTTTGCACCATACAGATATATACATTTTACCCCCACCACCGCGAAAAGTTTCGTTTCGAGAAAGTATAGTCTCGGCGAGCCTCGGGCCAGCAGACGACAGGCTGTCAATGTACTTGTCCCAAGACTCTACCGAGTCTCGTGATATATATGTAAAGAAATACGACGTATACGATATTCGTTCCGTCATACTCCTTCACGCAAGAATTGAATTTTGCCGCTCAACGACAGAGAGGCTCGACGAGATAATCACGTGTACAGGTACACACGCGCATATGATAAGAAAGGGAGTAGGGAGAGAGAGGCAGTCCAGAATAATTGTACGAGAAGCGAGCACATGTATCCTAGAGAAAAATTAAACATATCGAACGTTATCTGCGGAATCATTGTAAGGATGTACAAAAGGATACGATTATAGGCTGTAAATGTCGTTTCTCTAATTACAGGTAATACTATTTTATGTACTCTTTATATAATTTATATAATAAGTGAAGAGGTTTTGTGAATCGGAGGTTATGTGTAACAAATAAAACTCTAATTACAGAGAAACTCAGTGCAGCTTTACTCCGATAAAATAAACACATTATATATAAAAGAATTTTTTTTTTTTAATGTTCATGGGTTTTCATTGAAAAATCAATATTTCAGATTTGATTTTTTCATTCATTATTTTAATTCATCGTTTCATTATTTTTCGGTTGATGGTCCTGGAACATCGCATTCATACTCCGAGTCTGTATCACTCCCTGCCATAATTTTATACAATTCAACCGAAAATTCACAAATTGTGAACTTTAAAATGAATTGAAAATTTTATTCACTCTAAACGTCGAATAAATAATGTATTGAACTAAATATTAATTAATAAAATTGTTCAAGAACGAAATAAAATCACGGAAAAACAAAAATCACCGTTCGTGTAACGCTAGTGAACTCAGAACTGGCAATGAGAAAAAGAGAGGAAGGAAATATGCGCGCGCAATTCTTTCTTTCACTTGCTCCTATAAGGCTTCCATCGTAATGGGCAATGAGAGAAAGAGAGAAAGGAAATGTGCGAGCACACCACTCTCTCTTGCTGAAAAGAAAATGTGCGTGCGCACCTGAATGTAAGAGTGGGGTATACGAAACATAACTCTCTCTCTTTCTGTCTTTACCAACATATATCTCCCTCTCAACTTCCGTTCGCTTCGGCCGATCACACTTTCCGTAACGCTCTCACCAGTTTACTCCCCAAGCCCAGCGCGCGTATAGAAGTTTTACTTCAAAAATTTTCGTGCCGGACAAGTTCTCTGTGCGCATCCGCTCAACTGTTCAACATGCGATGGCAAACTTTAGTTTTTTATTTTTTGTATGAAGTTTTTCTGTCGATTCGTGATTTTGTATTCAAGGGTTTCTTTTTTCTGTGCCATGTCTTTTTGGGAGTTTCCCCTTTTTCTCGTTAATTGATTTTCAGCCATCTGTTGTGCCCCGAGCACTCATAAAATAAGCTGGCATAGCAATAAGCACCCTCAGCATAAATGCACCAACTCGAGCGACTCGAAGGTTGTCTCCAAGTGAGTCCGTCGACCTAAAAATCCTCCATCGAACATTCGAGAATAAAATAATAAAAGAGTAGGAGGAAACCGCCGAGTCTATAAATTTACCGACTAAACGAAAATCGCCAGTCTTTGACGAAATTCCGAACGATTGGTCTCGAGGCAAATAAACCTCTAATTTGTATCTACTTAAATAAACTTATCGTTAACTTGTTACAAAAGTATTGAGTTGGAGTTTCAACTCTTTTGGCCTTAATCCCTTAAATACTCGTCCTTGATAACTCGTCCCTTCGAGACGGTCTTCGCGGACACAACATTGGTGGCAGCGGTGGGATTGCCACAACTCAAGAAACCTGACACGTCTACGAGGTGAAACGGAAGAGAACCAGATTGCTGAGGAACATCGATAATTCTAGACAATTCGTACATCGAAAGAGGACCTTACTGTTCAATTCGACTATCGAGCATCGATTCCAAAGCAGACCGATCAACGTCAAGACTCAAAAAGAAGGAAGGAAGGAAGGAAGACTGAAGAAAATCGACCCTGAGTTCGACCCCGATTGACCCGACAACGATCAACGAACATCATGATAGCGATCATCCTAATGTAAGTGACGAAACATTATTTTAAATTGTAATTCGCCAAAGCCAGAGCGTATATAAAAATTTTATATGTCTAACAACGAGGAAGAGTACGTCGAACGTCTCCAATTACCCGGTGTTAGCACTATATCGCGATCACTCGAGTCATTCTTTAATACTAAAGTCCGATTCGAACGAGAAAAAGTAAGATCTGATGACGAGCCCGTTGTGAAACAAAGAAAGAAAATACATATTGACCCTGTAAAATTCGAATCTGATGGTTCTTTGGACGATTCCATAATAGAATTAATAAATATTGATAATTTAACAGCGCTGAATCTGAACGAAAATCCCGAAACTACCGTAAACATGTCACAAAACGAACAAGCCGGCGGTAGCGGAATCGGTATAAATAATGGAAATAATAGAGATGATGGAAACGGTGATGACGGAAACCGTGACGATAGGGAAAATAACGCGAACGTAGAGCCCAGAAATAATCCCCTTAATAATTCACATAGACTCAGAGGCACCATGTCTCTCAAAGAAGCGCGGAGTTTAATTCCTCGATTTGACGGTACAAAACCGGAAGAAGCCCGTGAATTAGTAGACGCATTTGCGCACGCTAACAAACTCATTCACGAGGAAGATCAGGAAATCTTATTAGAAACTGTATTAACGATCAAATTAACCGGTAAAGCAAGAGCAGAAGTTCGATACAAAAACATCCCCAATTTCGAGACTTTTAAGACAGTTATATTAGAATTATTTTGCGGCACAAGAACCGTAGGAGCTTTACAAGCTGAACTCTATTCGAGCCGACAGAGATTTAATGAATCGGTAAAAGATTATGGTAGAAGAATGGAAGATATCATGATGAATCTTATCGAATCCAGTATTAGAGATGAACCGACATTGAATGGTCAAATGACTGTAGAAAAATACGTGCGAAGATTAGCCCTTTCTAGCTTCCAAGAAGGATTGAAAAAGGAGTTTTAAACTATAATAAAAGCGCGACGTTATTCTAACTTAAGCGAAGCCATTACCGCGGCGATAGACGAAGAAAAAGTTCAACAAGGAAAAAGGGAGTCACCAAACGGGACTGGAAACGGCTCAATAACTTGCAATAAATGTAACAAACGAGGTCATCTCGCACGAGATTGGAGGAGCACGGGATATCGAAATGGAAATTACGGAAATAACGGAAATAATCAATTACCGACTCCCAATCGAAGCATAAATTCTCTTTTTTGTAATTACTGCAAAAAACCGGGACATATCTATGACGATTGTTGGAATAGGAAAAATAAAAATGGCGAACAAAGAGGAAACAATTATCAAGGAAACAATTACCGAGGAAATAATTATCGAGGTAATAACAGTAGAAATCAAAATCATCAGGGAAACCGAGGAAATCATAATAACGGAAATAATTACCGTGGAAATCAAGGAAACAGGGGTAGAAACAGAGGTTATCAAAATAATCAACAAAATAATGGTCAAAATGGACAAAATAATCAAAGTCAAAATCAGAATCAATCGAACAGCGGAAACACTGAAGAAAAGAAAACTATAGGTTCTCTGAACCTCAGTCTCCTCGAACGAACAGCCGAGCGGCGGAATGCATACGTCAGCTGTTTAGAGGCTAACCAACCTACAGGTTCGCTCAAAAGTAGCGTAGAAAATTCGCAAACGAAACTCGAAATAAATTCTGTAGATTCATGGGGCATGGCTAGTGATTTTTATGTCACGTCACCGCAATCAATACATTCAGCTCTCCTTCTGAAAGCTGATACGGGAGCTCAATGCTGCATAATAAAAAGAAGTGTGTTAAACCTAAACACAGAAATTATAGACGAAACAGTCGAACTAACAGGCGTAGGAGGAAAAACTTTTAACGCTCTTTGCAAAGTAATTATCGAAATTAAAACACCCGCCGTCAACATCTTGCATGGATTTTTCGTCGTAGACAACGACGTTCCAATTAAAACGGACGGAATATTGGGTTTAGATTTCATGAAAAAACACAAGGTCGACATTTTGGGTGGCCGAATTATCAAAATGTACGGTCACGTCGAACCTTTGATTAACGGGTCTAGAAAAATCAAATTACCTCCCCGCTCAGAAAGTATCCATTACGTTAAAGCAAAAAATTTGGCAATAGGATGCGTAGCAGCTCGAGAAATAGAAAAAGGAATAAAAATGGGGCAAGGAATAGTTCCAGAAAAAAGAATGTCCATTCCAATCATGTTTTTAAACACGTCGGAAAAAGAAATAAACCTTGAAAGACCTTCTGTCGAAATAGAAGAAATCGAGGATTATCAAGAGAAGATTAACGAAAAAAATGCTGAAATAGAAAATTCTCCCGCCACTGAGATTTATGTAGCCAGCGCCGGAGAAAAAGAAAAAAGAGTAAAACAAATATTGAAAGAAATCGGAGAACATTCACACCTCAATAAAGAAGAAGAAAAATTCCTCCAGGAATTTTGCAAAGAATATGGAGATATATTCCACCTGGAAGGAGAAGAATTAGGAAACACGAATCTCGTGGAACATCGTATTTATACGAAAGAAGGCACCGTACCGGTTAATATTCGCCCGTACAGATTACCAGAGAATCACAAACAAGAAGTGATGACTCAAACACAGGAAATGCTCAAAAGCGGAATAATTAGACCAAGCAGAAGCCCGTGGAATGCACCACTACTGGTCGTTCCAAAAAAGGCGGACGCCCAAGGTAATATAAAAAAGAGAGTTGTAGTAGACTTTCGTAAATTAAACGAGGTCACCGAGGGAGATTCCTACCCTCTACCCAACATCACTGAAATATTAGACCAATTAGGGCGAGCGAAATATTTTACAACGCTAGATCTCGCATCAGGATTTCATCAAATCCCGATGGCAGAAGATGACAAACAAAAAACTGCATTTTCGACACCGTTAGGACACTACGAATACAATCGAATGCCTTTCGGGTTGAAAAACGCTCCACCAACTTTTCAAAGATTGATGGACGCTGTTCTAGCAGGCCTTCAAGGTCTCAAATGTTATGTATATCTGGATGATATCGTAATACACGGATCAAGCTTCAAGGAGCACAATGAAAGGTTATAAGAAGTCTTCAACAGATTAAGAGAAGCTCAGTTGAAAGTACAACCGAAAAAGTGTCAATTTTTGAGAAAAGAAACGCAATATCTGGGTCACATCATCACCGAAGTGGGAGTAAAACCCGATCCTGAAAAAATTAAAGCTGTAAAAAATTTTCCAACACCAAAAAACGTGAAAGAAGTCCAATCATTTTTAGGACTCGCAGGATACTACAGAAAATTCATTCAAGACTTCTCGAAATTAGCAAAACCTCTTACGGAATTAATAAAAAAGGAAAAAAAATTCGAGTGGAACGAAAATACGCAAGCAACTTTTGAAACGCTGAAAGAAACTCTCAGCACCGCACCTATACTACAATATCCTGACTTCACAAAAACTTTTATCGTCACGACAGACGCTTCAGATAAAGCAATAGGAGCCATCTTGTCACAGGGAAAGGTAGGAGAAGATCTACCGATTTGTTACGCGAGTAGAACGTTAAACAAAGCGGAAACAAATTATTCAGCTACAGAAAAAGAAATGCTGGCGATCGTTTGGGCAGTAAATCAATTCCGACCGTATATTTACGGAACAAAATTTATTATCGTCACCGATCACCAACCCCTCACCTGGTTATTCAACGTAAAAGACCCAGGTTCAAGGTTAACCCTTTCAGTCATGGTGGGACCGCTACGGTCCCACCTCGTAAAAAATCACTTCAGAGCTTTAATATTGAACCAAAGCCTCTGAAAATACGTATATAGGGGTTTTTTGAGTCGCTGATCACGAATATAAGGTCAGATTTCGAAAATTCAAAATGACGGATCCGCTACAATCGATCTAATTGGGCAGTTTGACAGCAAAAATTTTAATCGCATAATCCTACTTTATCACGAATATTCCTTCAAATGTACATTATAAATAACTATTTCAGTTAATTTGAGATGAAATTTGAGATAATTGAAATCCATGGTTCCTTATCATTGATCTGCACTTCATATATATATATATATATTGAAACGGCACACTTTCCGAACACTCATTAAATATGTAATTTGAATTGCGCGCCAGGCGACTCAGTGCTTAGCCGCTCAACGCGACACGGTGTCAAAACCTAGAAACAACTTATAAAGACAGAAAATCCCTCTTTTCTCACGATATTCACTCATTTTTATTCTCTAACAAGCATTTCATTAACTCTTATACAAAACACGCACAAACAAACAAAAAAACAAGTTAAAAATAAACATAAAACAAAATGCGGGAGAGTCCAGGCAGTAAATCATAATACAAGTCCAATAACACGTTCAATCCAACGGAAATGGCAAATCTCGAGGCAGGGTTTAGATCCAACGGAAAGAATGCTCGAAATCACTCGCAAATTAGTTAATTATTATGTTCAAAAAAGAGAATTCACTTTATTTTGGTTAAAAAAGGGTAAAGACGAACCCTAAACAACAAAAACATTTATTTTCTTTGTAAAATTATTATTTCTAAAACGAGCGATGGAAACCAGCCTTAAGGTCAACCAATCGCGCCGCAGCGACAGGCCGGCCGACCAATACGGAAATTTAGAGATCGAAACTCTGGTTCGAGATTATTTTTTCGGGCCAATCCGATTTCGAGTTAATTTTAGAATGAATTATGATCATTATTCCTTTGTCTGAATTAGTATAAAAGGCCGTGCTGAGCAGCAACGGCAGCTCATTCTTGAATCAGCTCTCGCTTCAAGTACAGAGGTAGTGACTCTGGAAAACAAGCTCCAACCTAAAAAAACCTACATTTTTCCAAATTTCACGCCAAGAGGGAGGGGACTGTGCGGGTTCGTACGGTCTGAAGATTCGAGGGTGAAATTCCTATCCACTCACACTAAGGAGGGAGGGGCCTGTGCGGGTTCGTACGGGTTGAAGATTCCTGGTGTGAGAACCGATTCCTGTTATCCATAAGTGAGAGGGAGGGGACTGTGCGGGTTCGTACGGTCTGAAGAGTCTCGAATTTGGATTCCTTTTCTCTCCTACGCTAAAGAGGGAGGGGACGGTGCGATTTCGTATTGTCCGAAGATTCTTGGCATAGGAACCTTATCAAAAAACCCATTCTTTTTAACAGGTTGGAGTATAGTAAATTCTTTAGAAGCACGTAAAATAAATCACACTCTTTGAGGCGAGAACTGTTTCCATTTTTCCGAAACATAAGATTTATCAATCTTAGTAAATTGTATCGAGTCAAAATCAGAAATAAATTCAAAATTGTATAGAATCCATAAAATAAACGGATTGATAAACTCGTGAATAACAAATCAGAAAAATCAAAGCGTAAAAGAATAGAGCAAATTTATTAAAATAGACCGCATTATTAATTTGGACAAATTTATTGAAATAAGAGAGCGCATTATTAATTTGGACAAATTTATTGAAATAAGAGAGCGCATCATTAATTTGGACAAATTTATTGAAATAAGAGAGCGCATCATTAATTTGGACAAATTTATTGAAATAAGAGAGCGCATTATCAAATTGGACAAATTTAATGAGAAAAAAGAGCGTATTATAGAATTGGACAAACTAATTGAAATTAGGGAGAGAAATTTAAGATTACCAATAAAAACACCAAGGATCGGCACACTATTTTTGTTTGTACTCACCAATACACTGAATAAACATTGTTATTTATCATTTTGAATCAAACCATCACACTCTCGTTTATTTACATGCCTGCTCCTAAATTTTTAGTAGCTCGAATTCACGCGTAGCGGGTGACGTCGAAAAGCGTACCGTTACAATATATATGAAGTGCATATCAATGATATTATATATGTACATATATGTGCGTGCGTGCTTTTCATCTATACCTCTTTATCTACCTACACTTTGCACTGATCGATGTGTATAGCGATATTACTCCTTTAGTCGACGGGGTCACTTTGGGCATTCTTAACTCCAAAAAGCAAACGGCATTCTAAAGTCCATGTGCACCTGCCTTTTGTTATATATATAATAATCTGAAGCTAATTTTTCTCATATTCTTATGGGGAAATCATTCTTCGTAGAAAAAAATATTCTTTGTCTATCAAAATCCTTACGCATATAAGTATTCGAATGTTTATGTGAGACAAACCTAGATCGAAAAATAAGTCGCGTATGTAAAAAAAAAATGGTCTGACCAAATTTCAAGTGATGAGTCATATGATGACAGTTATGGATCAGACGAGAACTCAGATTCAAATGGATCGATTTTGAGCAATACCCTCAATTCCAGTATTGAATCTGAATGTGACAAAGTTTGCATTCAGGCAAAAATATTGAGCAGAAAGATATATAAAACTTGACGTCCGCCATATTGGATCCGCCATTTTGAATTTTGAAAATCTAATGCCAGATTCGTAATCAGCGACCCCGAAAACCTCTGTGTACACAGTTTTAGAAGAATTAATAAGTATTTGGAATTTCACGTCCGCCATATTGGATCCGCCATTTTGAATTTTGAAAATCTAATGCCAGATTCGTAATCAGCGACCCCGAAAATCCCTGAGTACACAGTTTCAGAAGAATTAATAAGTATTTGGAATTTCACGTCCGCCATATTGGATCCGCTATTTTGAATTTTGAAAACCTAATGCCGGATTCGTAATCAGCCACCCCGAAAACCCCCGAGTACCAATTTTCATCGAAATCGGTGCAGATAAAAAATGTATGACTGAAAGGGTTAATGCGATGGAGAATAAAATTGGAGGAATATACGTATAAAATTGAATATAAAGAAGGAAAAAAGAACACGAATGCTGACGCGTTGAGTCGGATATACGCGATTACGGTAGATAAAAGCAAAAACAACGATCAGCCAAAAAAAGGGGGCGGGGAAGACCGCGAAAAATCATAAACGACGCGAATCCATCTTCTCCAGACGATCCAGCCTCTTCGGATAATCGGTCCAGCCCTAATCAGAATGGCCGACCTGATAAACAGCCGAGAGTGGTCGAAGATAAGGAAAAAGAAGACGAAATAGAAAGAGAAAGCGAGAGTGAAACCGAACACTCCGATGTCGACATGGAACGCCCAAGCGAAAGAGAGAGAAAGATAATATTGAGAGAGTATCACGATACGCCTCTCGGGGGACACCCTGGAATAAAAAGAATGACGCAACGAATACAGGAAAAATATCGCTGGCGAGGAATGAAAAAAGATATAAAAGAATACGTTTCCGAGTGCGATAAATGCCAGAGAAACAAGGTAACGAAGATTAACAAAGCACCGATGGTAATTACCGACACACCAGAAAAATCATTCGAAAAATGTGCTGTCGATATCGTAGGACCCTTACCAGAAACGGAAAAAGGTAATAAATATATCCTCACTTTTCAAGATCTTTTAACAAAATATAGCGCAGCAATCCCTCTCGAAAATCAAGAAGCAAAAGAAGTTGCAAAAGGACTAATAACAGAAATAATATGCAAATTCGGAACACCTCAAACGATTTTATCAGATCAAGGAACGAATTTTTTGAGCGATTTATTCAAAGAAATGTGCAAATTATTACACATCAAAAAGATTCAAACAACGGCATATCACCCTCAATCGAACGGAGCCCTTGAAAGGTCTCATCGAACTCTTGCCGAATATCTGAAACATTTTATACAGGAGGATCAACGAGATTGGGATGATTGGTTGCCATACGCAATGTTTACATACAATACGACACCCCATTCAGCCACAGGATTCACCCCCTACGAATTAATATTTGGAAAGAAACCTGTTTTACCTACAGCACTACAACAGGCACCAAGAACTACGTATACGTACGACGACTACGTATCAGAATTACGAGAACGTTTAAGAGCAACTTGGCAAGTCGCCAGAGAAAGCCTCATAAACAGGAAAGAAAAAATAGTTGAAAAACAAAAAGAAAACATCGATAAAATCGAATACCATGTTGGCGACAAGGTACTACTTTTGGACACGACTGTACGTCGAGGAAGATCATCCAAATTGACTCCGAAATGGACGGGGCCATACGTAATAAAAAGTCGAGACTCGGAGGTAAACTACAGTATCGGCAGTGGGCGGCGGACGATACGCGTTCACGTAGAGCGAATCAAGCCCTACGTTACCCACTAGCCAGCAACTCTCGAGCTCGTCGATCAAGCAGCGGCGCTGCGCGCCACTGCTCACACGAAAAAATTATACGGCAGCGGCGAACTTCAGATAAGTACACCGCGTAAGTAGCCGGGGACCCGGTGCACTCTAGCATCGGCCCCATGTGGTGACGACGCCACGCCACAACGACGCCATATTTAAAATAATAATAATAAGAAAATTCCAAATAAATAAAATAATAAAGGCAAATGAAGAAATAATCGAATGAATAAATAAAGAGATTTTTATATAATTTAAAGAATAAAGGAAAGGAAAATAAATAAAGACAAACACAAACGCAGGGAATACAATATAAACAATCAAAATTTTATTAGTCGAAGAAAACACAAATGAACGAGAAAACAAAAAATTTATAAAATAAAAATTTGAAAAAGAAAATTATATTGGAAATCTAGTCGGTGTCGTACGCCGCCATTATTCCAAGGGGGTGGGACCAGGCCGGATGGTCCCAATCGTCTTCGGGGTGCTCCTGGCCCCACCGCCCCTCAAACATCCAACGGATGAACCCGACGTCGAAACCTTCGACGCCGGGGTAACGCCCGAACTCATCAATTTGGTGGGTCTCACGGACCCACCGCCGGTAATCCCCAATCTCTTCGAGAAGGGCCTGAAACACAAAAAAAAAAAAAAAAAAAAAATTATTATTAAATTAATATTAAATTAATTGTAAAATTATATTAATAATAAAAAATTTATGTATTAAATTGATCGGAAATAATAAAAATACTTACGACAAATTGGGGACGGTACATATAAACCAGGTAATCAAAATCTGTGGCCCGACGCCGTGGGTCACCGAAAGACGGCCCATAAATCGCGATCTATAAAATATTAATGAAATAAATAAATAATTATTAAAATACTATTAAAATTAAAATTTATTACAAAAAGAGGAAAAATAATATTGAACTTACCGAAACTTCGCGGCGACGATCCTCAACTAACTCGAAAATCGCGCGATCGCGTAAAAATACGTCGTCCGAAGCAAAGTACAAGGTATATTCATCATCGGACATCTTAGAAATTTAATTTAATTTTGAGTAAGGTAGCGAAATGATACGAAGAACGTCTGGATTGTAACTAACTCGCGGAAAGACAATGCACCGAGAAAGAAAACAAAAATGCAGAATAAGCAAATTTGAATGAAGCACTAAAAAGAGATAGAACATAAAGGTACAGCGCCGGAGAACACCGGGATAGAAATATCCTACCATACCCACCTATTTAAATTCCCTACATTACCGACCGTCAGACACTCTAATGGTAATACCTTTACAGGTACGCGGTCATGAGCGGATTCGTAGGAGGAAACGAACCGTCGGTAAAATACAAATTCCGAGTGGAAAAATTCCAAACGTCACCCGGAATATATTACGAGGAAATAGGATCGGTATATTTGGTAAAAGGAACATGGAAATTAGCAATCCACATGGATTTGCATTTTATGGAAAGGAAGGAAGATTCTTTAATGAGAGCACTCGATACTCTAAGCGAAATTTGCAAAAAATCAACGAATGACATACTCTGTGCGAGTATAGAGACTAGTTTGAGACCGATGATACGAAAAATACATTCAAATATTATAGCGATATACCATTTCGCAGGTACCGGCGAAACGCGAACAAAAAGAGGCTTAATAAACGGTCTAGGTACCATAATAAAAGCAATCACAGGAAATCTAGATGAAGACGACGCACAAAAAATAAACGAAAAAATCGACGAAATAGCGAATAGACAAAAAACACACGAAGACATGCTTAAAGAAAATTTACAAATATTACATTCCACACTGAATTTATATAATCAAACTACTAGCGAATTTATCGACAATCTTGACATCCTAAGAACGGCTATAGAAAAAATACAAAATACAGTTGAAGGACAATTCTCAAAAATAAAAGAAAAACAATTAATAGACGAAAACATTAATGCAGTCACGACTATTATCGACGCATTTAACCGAGACGTAAACCAAGTAGCAAACTTCTTAACCGAAATTTACAAGGGAACCATAAACCCTACAGTAATTTCACCCCAACAATTAACCGACTATCTTTCAAAAGCTACTCCTTACATTCCAAAAGGATTAAACTTCCCAACAAACATTAAAAGTAGCGAAATGACAAATTTATTAAAAACTGCCGAAATCACAAGCTACACAGCAAATCTAAGATTCGTACTAGTAATTAAATTCCCACTAGTCGAGAACACAATATTAAAAATCAACAAAGTATATCCGTTACCAACTAGAGTAAACGGAAGTCAATTTCATTTTATCGAAACAACAAAGAAAATCATAATAATAGACAGTTACAAAAGAACATATTTATCGTTAACTGAAGAAGAACTTAACAAAGTCAAAAAAGTAGACGAAACCTATTATTACAAACCTAAACAATCTCTACAAATAATCAGAGATAACACTCCATGCGAAATAGCTATTTATCTAGGTAGCACACCGGAAGAATTATCTTGTAACCAAAGAATTGTAAAACTGGAAAAAACCATAGTAATAACCCTAGAAAAAGAGGGTAGATGGCTTTTCGTAGCACCTAAACCAGAAAACGTCAGAATAGACTGTAAAAACGCATCGACGGTACACACTATTATCAGCGATACGGGACTCTTGGCTTTGGACGGAGAATGTTCCGTCACATCAGCGAATTATCAATTGTTAACTGTAAGAGAAATTAACCAAGATGAATCAATCGTATTTGCACCTTTGTACAACCTAACAAGCATGATAAAAAATGTCAATATTAATCACTCAATCTTCAATTACAGCATACCGTCAAAAATAATAACAAATCCATTAGAAACGAACGCCCTAGGCGAAAGAATTGAAATTTTAAAGAAAAAACTAGAAGAACAACCTAACGTATGGGCACATCCGTACCACATCGTAGGAAATTACTCCCTAAGTGCCATTACAATGACATTAATAATAATAATAATCGTCGTACTAACAGTATTTAAAATCAAACATTGCCAACGAATCAGACTAATCCAAAGTACAAACGACATCGAAATGGCACCAACATTCATGGCAAGGCCGAATAAAAGAAAAAGAGAACAGTCAATTACCGATCAAACTGAAGAAAAAGTCATTGTACGACCAATTCCTAGAAATCAAACACAAACAGTTCAATGTAATAACTTTAACAAAAAGAAAAAAAAAATATATATATATATATATATATATAAAAATATATATAAAAGGGAATAAAAAGGGAATATCGAAAAACATTACAAAAAATGGGTAAATAATAATAAGAATACCAATGTAAACAAAAATTGTAATGCCAAGGGACCAAATTCCAAAAAATTATTAATTTTATTCGTGCACATTAGCCGAAATTACAAATTTCGTCTCCCAAAGGGGGAGGAATGTTGTGCCCCGAGCACTCATAAAATAAGCTGGCATAGCAATAAGCACCCTCAGCATAAATGCACCAACTCGAGCGACTCGAAGGTTGTCTCCAAGTGAGTCCGTCGACCTAAAAATCCTCCATCGAACATTCGAGAATAAAATAATAAAAGAGTAGGAGGAAACCGCCGAGTCTATAAATTTACCGACTAAACGAAAATCGCCAGTCTTTGACGAAATTCCGAACGATTGGTCTCGAGGCAAATAAACCTCTAATTTGTATCTACTTAAATAAACTTATCGTTAACTTGTTACAAAAGTATTGAGTTGGAGTTTCAACTCTTTTGGCCTTAATCCCTTAAATACTCGTCCTTGATAACTCGTCCCTTCGAGACGGTCTTCGCGGACACAACACATCAATGGAATACTTGTCTTTTTATGGATATCAAGAATTTTTAGTGCTGAGCGAAAATCGTCAACTTTTTTTTTCCAATTTCACGTTTATTGTATTTTTATTCAATTGTCTTGAATTTTTTTTGGGGTTTTTCTCCATTTTTTTAGGAGCTATTTTTTTCTAGGGTTTTTTTTCTATTTTTCATTTTATTGGAGGTTTCAATTTTTTTTTAGCGGGGTTAGATTTTTCTGTAAAAACAAATGGAAACGGGGGTCACGAACAAATGGACTTGTCCAGGCTTTTTTCCCCGTGGAGGGGATTTTTGGCTATACCTATATATAAGGAAACGCTATGCTTATACACGTGAACCTTAGTCTTCTAATAGTCGATAACTGTGTAGAAGAAAAATCTGAAAAAAATTTGTATTGTAAAATTTGGCACTAAAGGATATGTTCACTAAATTTTATAATATTCTCAACTTCTTGGAATTTTTTGTGTTTTTAACATGGTTTAAAATTGCAACATTGTATCGCCTGTGCCGAAACTTCTTAATAACTGCAATTTTTAGCGGTTTTTTGCAATTTACTCAAAATTTTGAGGGTGTACGAACCGAACGGACCTCGGATTCGGATTCAGCACGACGGTATACATATAGTTGAATCGACGTCGATATACATCTTGATAACTATTATACATGGAGTCAAGGCTTCTAGTAAATAAAATGGTGATATGTATTGTGACGGAAATTTGACTGTAGCTAAAACACTACATTATTGTAGCAATGATTCAATGATGATTACTAGAAAAAGTTGAGAAAATAATATTAGAGAATATACGCGGGAATGTTAATTTACAACAAAAGAAATAACTTATAATAAAATCGCAAAAATCCCCTCACGGGGAAAAAAACGTGGACAAGTACATTGGTGGTCCCTTGTTTCCCTATGATATTAAAAAGAAATCCAAAACGCCGTTTAGAAGAATACAAAAAAAATTACAAAATTAGTTAAGATCTGTTGAAATATACGTGGCCAAATACGGGAAGCTTTACTGCGTTTCAATAAATTTTTTAATACAATTTGATGTTGATAGAAAAAATAATAAAGTTCGGAAATTCAACTATGTCACCAACCAAATTGCAAACGTAAAAAAATTAGATTGTAAAAAAATTCTGAACTAAGTACTTGGCGAGTTCCTGATCACGATCACTACGCTAATTTCATGGAAAAATCCTCGCCAAGTACTTCGTTCAGAATTTTTTTACAATCTAATTTTTTTACGTTTGCAAAATTTGCATTACTTCCCGTATTTATCCACGTATATTTCAACAGATGTTAACTTATTTTGTAACTTTTTGTGTATTCTTCTAAGCGGCGTTTTGGATTTTTTTTAATATCATAGGGAAACAAGGGACCACCAATGTACTTGTCCACGTTTTTTTCCCCATGAGGGGATTTTTGCGATTTACATATATATCGGGCAGAATAAACCCGATTAATTAATCCGGAATAAGTGTTTCGTGTGAACGTAGTAGTCATTGCTCTCTCTCTCTCTCTCTCTGCAGCTGTCACTGGAGACTGGCTTTGATGAAAATGAGTCTTGAGGCGGGCGTTGAGGCCTATCATGGTGTTGTATACAGACACGTCAAATTCTTGAATGTGTTGGTAACTTTTGCATAATCTTGAGCCTGTGCAAAGTTTTTTCTCAGCAATTACGCGACCGATCATGCTGATTTTGGGCGCAATCGAAAGAGAATTTCTTAATTAGCTAAAAGTTCAATTTTCAAGTTCCTCAATTGCTTCTGAGCTTCGTAATTCAATAAAATGACATGCCAATTTTACCCCCACCACCGCGAAAAGTTTTGTTTCGAGAAAGTATAGTCTCGGCGAGCCTCGGGCCAGCAGACGACAGGGCTGTCAATGTACTTGTCCCGAGACTCTACCGAGTCTCTTGATTAATAACTGCCTTGATATTTCCGCTATTTGATTACTGCTGCCTAGTGTATCAGCATTTGACAGAGGAATTAGACAATAAATTACAAAAACTGATGAATATGTGCATTAGATTTATATATGATCTTAGGAGAGATGAACATGTGACGGCTTTACGTTTGAAATTGGGCTGGCTTTCAGTCAAAAGTCGACGCCAATATTTCCAAGCTATCATGATGCACAGCGTAGTTTATGGGCGAGCACCGGCGTATATTATTGAGTTGTTCAGGAAAATATGCAAGAATCTTATTCTTATGCTCCTGACGGGTGTATCCCGCCCGCTGAGCTCGATATTGATAGGGTTTGAAATTTCATTGTAAATCTTATCTGCTTACCTAAGGTCACCGACTACTGCTACCTCTCAGAGTCCGACACCAAGACATACAAGTAATGAAATAGGACACACGACGGTTTAAGTTGAATGAACTGCTGACAGTGCGAAATCGGGCTACGTATCGGGTCGTGTGAAAAAGTAGTGGATGGAAGTATTGTTTGTGCGACAGAATGAAAAAAAAAGAAAAGACTAGCCGAAATGAGTGAAAAGTATGGAAATGAGATGCGAATGAAATTATTGTATTTATGAACGATAGTATGTTTATATTATATTCGATACACATCGAAGATAATGTGTAGTTTCAAGAAATTATGTAATGAAATGTACAACAAATAGCTGAGAAAGCTAATAAACATCAATCAATCAATCAATCAATCAACCAAACATCCAGTGCAATACTGGGACATTCCAAGAGAGGCAATTCCTAACCACGAACTCATGTAAAAGTTAGGATGGAGCAATGCTCAGAGTAAATTGGAGCATTACTGAGATTTCTTGACAATTTGTAGATAATGAATAAATTTTCATCTGTGCACGCCCTTAAATAGATACAGCCGCGTGAGGAGAGTGCTCTCTTCTTTAGCCCCGAGGATGATGTTCGAGGTGGGATGAACTCAGGAAGGGTGACCACCACAGTCAAGAGCAGAATGTTGAAATTTTCTCCCCATCTTTGTCAATAGTTGTTTAATTGTCGTGAGTAAGTCGCTCCGGCGTTCCGAACGAGTATCAAGAGTACAGGATACTGTAAGAGCTCTCTTGGTGCTTCGCGGGCGGGTTATGCTAGAAGTAGGAAGGGCCGATATGATCGATCTCGCCAAATTCGTGGTTGATAGTGGTCGATGGGTCGTCGCGAGGCACGCGAAACGCGAGTAGGGCGTGTCTTACAGCGCGAGGTCGATGACCGTGATTCGGCCGCGCTTACGCTCTCGCTCCTTCCTCCGCCTCCTGGTAATCGTGATGGCGGTTACTCGATCGCCGTCCCGTTACACTAGATGACATCTTGATTCCGGGAAAACACTGGCAGGACCTAAAACCAAAGTTGCGAGTGGTGCTTGAAGCACTCCGTGAAGCTGGATTTACAATCAAATTATCGAAATGCAAGTTTCTCCACACGAAAGTTAATTATTTGGGACACGAAATCTTTGCAAACGGTATTGAGCCGAGGAAGGAAAAGATGTACGCGATTCGGGATTTCCCTCCTCCAATGAATGCTCATGAGATTCGTCGATTTTTGGGGCTCACGAGTTGTTTTTGAAAGGTCGCACCTCATTTCGCGAGCATCGCAGGTCTATTGTCGTCCTTGTTAAAATCAAATGCAAAATTCGAGTGGGGACAGAGGCAAGTTGAAGCGTTCGAACAGCTAAAAAGAAAACTGATTGAGTCTCCTGTACTACAAACTTTCAATGCTGAAGCCGAAACGGAACTGCACACGGCCGCGAGTGCAGCTAGTTTGGCGGGGATGCTACTTCAACGAGATACGGCAGGCAAATTACTACTCGTACACGCCATTAGTCGACGGACAAGCGAACCAGAGAGAAGATACCAGAGTAGAAAGTTAGAGCAACTTGCAATCGTGTAGTCAGTGGATAGACTACGACCGATGCAAGCAAATCTCTTGTTCACGATTGTAACGGACTGTCAAGCGCTATATGCTTCTTGAATACACAGAGGACTCCAAATCCTCAAGTAATCCACTGGGTTGATCTACTCACTGAGACCACTCCTACTCAACATTCCGTTTACGATCGTCACTGATTGCCAGGCGCTAGTGCACGTAAATACGATACGGTCCACGCATCTGCAGGTAGTGCGATGGATCAGCGCGCTGGCCGAATTTGAATTCGAGGTGGAACACCGTCCCGGGATAAAACTGGCGCACGCAGACGCGCTCAGCAGAGCTCCCGTGAACACGAAACCGAACGAGGGACCAG
The DNA here is from genome assembly GCA_037576405.1 of Campoplex capitator. NCBI lineage: Eukaryota > Metazoa > Arthropoda > Insecta > Hymenoptera > Ichneumonidae > Campoplex > Campoplex capitator. Next base: position 80,483 of record JARBWI010000172.1, read on the forward strand.
TAATACTCACGGTAACGGGTAACGCGGAAGAGGTAACCCTATAGCAATACGTAGACGCAGACATGAAAGAGAAACGTGAAATTCTTCGGAAACGCGAGGACGAGCGTACGATGAGTGAGCGCGAAAGTGTGTAGGGGTATAAATTAATCGATAATTTGATATTCAAAACAGTTGGTGAACGTGATTTGTTTTTGGTGCCACGTGCAATGCGTAAAAGCATTGTTGTGCGTTACCACGACTGTAAGAGTCATCCGGGCATTGACCGAACGTGCGCGCTAATAAGCAAATACTTCTATTTTCAAGGTCTACGCCGTTACGTTTGCGGTCACATAAAATCGTGTTTGCAGTGCACGCTCGCGAAAACACGTAAACGACGACCGGCTTACCTTCAGGACTACGAGTTATCATGAATGCCCGAGGACGGGCAATAGTCAGGATGGTCGAGTGATAAAAGAGACGCAAATCAAATCGCGGAAGTGGTGTGTCGCCGAGAAAGTGACGAGTGAGGGCGCGAGTGTGAAAGATAGAATGCGTGGCAAGAGGGGATTGGCGAATGGGAATGAGTGAGAGAGGAATGAAAGAGAGAGAGGAGGAGAGGCAGTGCGGTGCGAAAAATCGAGATAACGAAGTCGAGTCCACGAGTTCCGCGATTTGCGTTATCAACCGCCATCCCGCGAAAGTTGTTTCGCCTAGTCTCATTAATTCACTAATAAAGCAAAATTATAATTTAGTAGCATTTCACAGGGCGGTGCATTATTTATTCTACGCTCCTTCTCCTACTCCACACGTACCCTCGCGCAACAACCGGCGTCGGCCGGGTATTGCACTAGTTAAGTGTTAAGCTTAGATTTATAGGATAAAATCATACGTTCGTAAAAAATATTTATCGAGTGTTTTAATTACCCAGCCGCGAGAAATCTATAAGGACAAGTATTCCATTGATGGCTGAATATCAATTAACGAGAAAAAGGGAAAACTTCCAAAAAGACATGGCACAAAAGAAAGAAACCCTTAAATACAAAATGGCGAATCAACAGAAAAATTTCATACAAAAAATAAAAAACTAAAGTTTGCCATCGCATGTTGAGCCGTTGAGCGGATGCGGACAGAGTACTTGTCCGGCCCGAAAATTTTTGTATTAGACGCTGCTATTTATAGGGAATATGCGGAAGCTAATACACAAATTTTCGGGCTGGACAAGTTCTCTGTGCGCATCCGCTCAACTGCTCAACATGCGATGGCAAACTTTAGTTTTTTATTTTTTGTATGAAGTTTTCTGTCGATTCGCCATTTTGTATTTAAGGGTTTCTTTCTTTTGTGCCATGTCTTTTTAGGAGTTTTCCCTTTTTCTCGTTAACCCCTTCACTGGTGAGCCCGCCATATGGCGGGCAACTCTAACGCCATATGGCGGGCTCCCCAGTGAAGGGGTTAATTGATTTTCAGCCATCAATGGAATACTTGTCCTTTTATGGATATCAAGAATTTTTAGTGCTGAGCGAAAATCGTCAACTTTTTTTTTACCATTTTCACGTTTATTGTATTTTTTTTTAATTGTCTTCAATTGTTTTTGGGGTTTTTCTCCATTTTTTTAGGAGCTATTTTTTTCTAGGGTTTTTTTCTATTTTCCATTTTATCGGAGGTTTCAATTTTTTTTTTAGCGGGGTTAGATTTTTCTGTGAAAACAAATGGAAATGGGGGTCACGAACAAATGGACTTGTCCAGGCTTTTTTCCCCGTGGAGGGGATTTTTGGCTAGAATATCACTTCTTTTTTTCTGACTCCTCCGAAACCTACATTTTTTCATGATCACATACTTCGTGAATCTTCCCCCATGGTTTGAATTGGTTTAGTTTCGTCGATCCACTCATACACTACCGCTCAAACGTTTAGATACACCAGGTAACTCTGCCAAAAATAAAGATATTCGAATTTCCAAAGTGGCGTTTCAAAAAGGATAGATCAAGCTCCAGTTTGTCTTATTTAAATATTTTTCCATTGATTTCTTTTTTTGGCCTTGTACGGACTTTGATTCTCGACCGTTTTTATGCCTTTTTTCGACCATCGCGGATTCGGCACACAATATAAGAGATTTTTTTTTCTTTCACTATGTAAAACTTGGAATGCAATGCAAAAGCTCCAACTTCCTCTTTTGAAAAATTTGTCGTGATTTTTTTCCCGAAAGTTATTTCGTTTTTGGCCAAAAACAGAAAGTTTTGAAAAATTCAATAGAACCCAAGAATGATAGGGTTTATAGAAAATTTTACAGATACAAGAAGTTGCGTATTTTCGAATTTCTCTTAGAATTTTTTTTTTCGGACAATGTTTTTTGAATTTGACCTCTAGCAGGAAAAAAATGCATCACTATCAAAAAGGGATGAATGTACAACATTTTCTTGTGGCTCAGCGACATGATTTTTATGTCACTGAGCCCTCGCAGCGACAAGATTTTCATTTGCCTCAGCGACAAGATTTTTATGTCACTGAGACATATTATTGCTTAGCGATTCATCTTTATGTGGTTCAGTGACAAGATTTTCATATAACTGAACCCTTGCAGCGACAAGATTTTCATGTCGCTCAGCGACAAGATTTTCATGTCACTGAGCCCTTGCAGCGACAAGATTTCCATTTGCCTCAGCGACAAGATATTCATGTGTCTCAGCGACAAGATTTTTATGTCGCTCAGCGACAAGAGTTTATTTCCCTGAGAGATATTATCGCTTAGCGATTAATCTTCATGTGGTTCAGCGACAAGATTTTCATATCACTGAGCCCTCGCAGCGACAAGATTTTCATGTCACTCAGCAACAAGATTTTCATGTCACTGAGCCCTCGCAGCGACAAGATTTTCATTTGCCTCAGCGACAAGATTTTTATGTCACTGAGCCCTCGCAGCGACAAGATTTTTATTTGCCTCAGCGACAAGATATTCATGTGCCTCAGTGACAAGATTTTTATGTCGCTCAGCGACAAGAGTTTATTTCCCTGAGAGATATTATCGCTTAGCGATTAATCTGATGCCTGTGGCATTGTAAGTCATGCTATAAATGAATAAAATGGTGGGTGTAGGAATAGATAGGTCAAAACATGTGGAGCATATTCATTCAATAAGCATATTCTCCCGTCATTGGAGCATGTCGGTAATATGCCAGCTGAAAATTCGAATTTGTGAGGTTATGACGAGCTGTCAAGGCTGTATCACAGCATTCGTTCAGACTCGGTAACGACAAACCTGCAACACATTCTTCTCCCATAACCTTGCATTCTCGGGCAAACAAATGGTTAGGCAACGTTCGTTGTACGACAAAGAACAAGTTGTAACAGTTATTTTCTCGAAAATGTCAAGGGCGGAAAGGAAAAATATGAACTTGTTTCAGCTATCTCTCTCACACTCGCGTCAATATGACCCTTCGAAATATCAGCTGACATTTTTCGCTCGCTCGTCTGAACTGTTTTTTTTGTTTGTACTTATTCAGAAGAATATATAGCCACAGTGCAGAAGAATATATAGCCACAGGGCCACACAGGGCCACGTTATTACATATAGCTGTGTGCACCACGAGTTTTCGAACGCAGCTCTGTCGCGACCAATCAGAAACTTGATAGCATCAAAAGGCCTTTCATTGTGTGTCGTATACATACATACCAATACTTCGATCTTAGCATAATCTTCCCACATAGACAGTTGGCGGTACGGTGACGACACGATGACTGCACGGCACGGCCCGCGTGCCGTTAGAAATTATATAGTCATGTGTGTCCGAACATGAAGACACGGTGACGGTACGACGGAACGGCACTGCGTGCTGACACCGTGCCGTCTCAGTGTAGGTTCGCATTGACCGTTGATCCGGCACGGTGACTGCACAGAAGCGACTATGAGTGCGAGCTCCTATGTTTCCAACACTGCACAGTGCCGGCACGGTGACTAAACTTAGTGGCTCTAAGATACTTCTCAGGGCCAGCACGCTGACGGCATACCGACGACACGCTGTAACGGCACGATAATCACAGAGAGTTACAGTGGCGTCACTGTTGCTTCTCGTTGAAGTATCATGGGGCTTCATCGAGCCTACATCGTGCCGTCACTGCCATTACTCATTTTGCTGCAACTGGATGCCACGCTGCACGCACAATGGTGATTCGTGGAGCAACGTGTTAGCTGCACCATAGAAACTCATGGTGCAATTCTAGAATGTCCCGCATGACAGGGATGCATCTAGAAATACTCCAGTCGATGTACTTTTTTTTTTACAAGTGCCAATAATTCATAGATGCATTTGAAACGAATACCCTTGAAATGTATTTTAAGCTCGTGACTGCCCAACGGAGCAAAAGCTGGGAGTAATGCGTTTGACCGCGATCAGCTGGATTTCACGAATTGTATAGGCAAAATGTTTCTTGTTATCGGTGAGCATGGTTCTTAGCAACAATACAATACGGCCAAATATATATGTTCATAAAATAATTTGCATAACAAAAAAATTTTTTTTAACCATATCGACAAAGCAATGGGTTATGCCGCCATGACCAGGCTCTCTCGCAACATCTGTGCCACGCTATATTCGGTTGGTCGTGACAAATTGGTTTATTGTGTTTTTATTGTTTTTTATTTTTTACTCATTTCAAGAATAAAAAATCTAACAATTATTTGAATAATAAAGGAAATGATTTCTATTAAATACATTAAAAAAATAATCAAAAAGTATAAAATAAAAATTGTTTTTAAAAAGCAAAAAAAAAACTCCCGACGTTGTTTGAAGTGGTGTATTTGAAAAAAACAAACAAGAAAATAATCATAAAACAAATTACTTAGGACTTCGTTTTTCTGATCTGAAAATGTTTATTAATATGAATTGGACGATAATTATGGCAGCTGATATAAAAATGAGGAGATGTTGGGAAACGTTTCCTAGACTGTGCACAAGAGATGGAGGAGGTGCCTTCTGACCTCTTGTAAATTCCATATCAGTTGCCATAATTATCGTTCAATTATTCATTAATGAATATTTTCAGATCAGGAAAACAAAATCCCGAGGGGGTTCTTTATGATTATTTACTAGTTTTATTTCAAGTTTTTCTATTTTCAAATACGCTATTTCAAAGAGTCAGAAGTTTATTTTGTTTTTTTTAATCTGAGCGATCACTTTTTGCCTTGACTAAATTTTTGTTGGTAGTAAATAAATAAAATGGAAGGTTCATATTATTGGGTCCTTTCATTCTTTGTAACAAGCGTGATGTAAAATGTTGTTCTAATTTAGTGAAAATAGCAATATGGTAGACCGCGTAGGATTTAGAATAGCACATGAACCCGTGACTGGCGTGTTCGAAGCGCGATTTTAAGCAAAACCGCAGAGAAATTTTGTTTCGGAGCCATAGTTTTTTGATGCTTTCATCCATGATGTGCGATGCCTCGAATCTTTTCACATCATTTTCCGATGATGAAGTGCATAGATCGTGTCCTCGAAGTTTGTACTTTTGAAGTATGTGCTTGCTGTTTTCCTTGCTAAACTTATGATTGCGAATAAACGGTGACATTGCCAAATTGAAATGGTCAGTTTTCACGCCATTCCAATTTTTAGAGAACAACATTTTTTGGATTGATGAATAAATTATGCCTGATGTGGAAGGTTTTTTGGGTCGCTGATCACGAATTTGATATTAATTTTTCAAAGTTGATTTGTCTCAACAAATTTAGACAGAAAATCGAAATTTTTCAAAATCGTTTCCAAAATCGTGATCTGCGCGGACAAGTGTTTCAAATACCCATAGCTATGGTTTGTTTAGTGAATTGTTTTGAGAAATTTCGAACAAAATATGACGAAAACTTGGAATTTTTTTAAATGATTGATTACGAAAATAAAGAATTAGTAATATGTTGTTACTATTAGTTTATGAGCACTTTACAGTCTGCGGGCTTTTGCGTGCTAAAGACTGTTTTGAACAATCACGAAGGATGAAACCGACTATGATGAACATTTTTTCACTTATCGATCGCGAATATGATGCGGAGAAATACACACTGAAATTGGTTCCAACTCAATACGTAAAAACTGGTTAATTTTATTAATATTCATCTCGGCTGGATAAAATTGAGAATTGCGCATTATGATCGAATAATGTTTTCGTAGGAGATCGAATAAATCCGAATAATTTTGCAAATAATTCTGTTGTAGGATACCTTCCGTATCAAAGATCAATTGGTCGAAACAGTAGTTTCACGAGGAGCTTTTACAAGAAGCTTTTGCGTGCTCATGATTTTTTTAATCAATGGCAAGAGATGAAACGGATTATTGTGACTATTATTCCAGTTATCGATCATGAAACGTAATACAAGGAAATATCTATTCACATTAGTTTCATCTGAATGCGTAAGAAATCGTTTATGAATATTCATCGTAGCTCGATAAAATTAAAAATTGCACATTATGACAAGTAATGTTTTCGTCGAAGCTGGAATGAACCCGAATATTTACGCGGACGATTCTCTTGTAGAATACTTTTGGTATCAAGGATGATACCAAATTGATGAAAACATTGGTTTTATTCCCTGTCAGAGACTATTGCAGTTGCATTGGTTCTGTAATCAGTCTATGAGCTTTTGCGTGCTCATAAATTTTTTAATCAATAACAGGATATGAAACCGATTATTGTGACTGATTTTCCAATTATGGATCATGAAACGTGATGCAGAGAAATAATTACTGACATTACTTTGACCTCAAAACGTAGGAACTGGTTGATTTTATTGATATTCATCTCGGCTCGATAAAATTGAAAATTGGACATTATGGCGAGTAATGTTTTGGTCGAAGTTGGAGAGAATCCGAATATTTTCGCAGGTGATTCTGGTGTAGAACACCTTCTGTATCAAGGATCTATTGTTTAAATCATTGATTTCATTCGTTCTCAGAGACTATTGGAGTTGCATCGGTTCTGTAACCAGTCTACGAGCTTTTGCGTGCTCATAATTTTTTTAATCAATCACAGGATATGAAACCGATTATTGTGACTGATTTTCCAATTATGAATCATGAAACGTGATGCAAATCAATAATAACTGACATTACTTTGATCTCAATGCGTAAGGAATCGTTAACTTGATGCATATTCATCTCGGCTCGACAAAATTGAAAATTGGACATTATGGCGAGTAATGTTTTCGTCGAAGTTGGAGACAATCCGAATATTTCTGCAGGTGATTCTGGTGTAGAACACCTTCTTTATAAAGGATCGATTGTTTAAAACATTGATTCCATTCGTTCTCAGAGACTATTGGAGGTGCATTCGTTCTGTAACTAGTTTACGAGCTTTTGCGTGCTCATAATTTTTTTAATCAATCACAGGAAATGAAAACGATCATTGTGACTGATTTTCCAGTTATAGATCATGAAACGTGATGCAAAGAAATAATAACTGACATTACTTTGATCTCAAAGCGTAAGGAATCGTTAACTTGATGCATATTCATCTCGGCTCGACAAAATTTAAAATTGGACATTATGGCGAGTAATGTTTTCGTCCAAGTTGAAGAGTATCCGAATATTTTTGCAGATGATTCTGGTGTAGAACACCTCCTGTATCGAGGATCGATTGTTTAAAACATTGATTTCATTCGTTCTCAGGGACTATTGGAGTTGCATTGGTTCTGTAACCAATCTACGAGCTTTTGCGTGCTCATAGATGTTTCAATCAATCACAGGATATGAAACCGATTATTGTGACTGATTTTCCAATTATGGATCATGAAACGTGATGCAAAGAAATAATAACTGACATTAATTTGATCTCAATGCGTAAGGAATCGTTAACTTGATGCATATTCATCTCGGCTCGACAAAATTGAAAATTGGACATTATGGCGAGTAATATTTTCGTCGAAGTTGGAGACAATCTGAATATTTTTGCAGGTGATTCTGGTGTAGAACACCTTCTTTATCAAGGATCGATTGTTTAAAACATTGATTCCATTCGTTCTCAGAGACTATTGGAGCTGCATTGGTTCTGTAACTAGTTTACGAGCTTTTGCGTGCTCATAATTTTTTTAATCAATTACAGGAAATAAAACCGATTATTGTAACTCATTTTCTAATTATGGATGATGAAACGTGATGCAAATGAATAATTACTGACATCACTTTGATCTCAAAGCGTAAAGAATCGTTAACTTTGTGCATATTCATCTCGGCTCGACAAAATTAAAAATTGCACATTATGAACCAGTAATGTTTTCGTCGAAGTTGGAGAGAATCCGAACATGTTTGCAAGTGATGTTGTTGTACAATACCTTCCGTATCAAGGATCGATTGATCAAAACATTGGTTCCATTCTTTCTCAGAGCCTATTGCAGTTGCGTTGGTTCTGTAACCAGTTTCCGAGTTTTTGCACATCATATTGTGCAGTTTTCAATTTTATCAAGCTGAGATGAATATGCGTAAAGTTAACGATTCCTTACGCATTGAGATGGAACCAACGTCAGTAAATATTTCTTTGCATCCCATTTTGTGTTCGATAACTAGAAAAAAAGTCACAACAATCGGGTTCACTTCCTGTGAGTGATTATAAAAATGATGAGTACGCAAAAGCTCATAGACGGGTTCTAGAACCAATGCCATTGCAATAGTGTCTGACAGGGACTGAAACCAATTTTTTGACCAATCGATCCTTGATACGGAAAGTATTCTACCACAGAATCGCCTGCAAAAATATTTGGATTAATTCCAACTCCAACGATAACATTACTCGATCATAATGTGCAATTTTCAATTTCATCGAACCGGAATGAATATTAATAAAACTAACCAGTTTTCACGCATTAAGATAAAACTCATGTCAGTAATCATTTCTTTGCATCACGTTCCATGATCGATAACTGCAAAAATAGTCACAATAATCGGTTTCATTTCCTGTTATTGATAAAAAAAAAAAAACTATGAGCACGCAAAAGCTCGTAGACTGGTTACAGAACCGATGAAATTGCAATAGTCTCTGAGAAGAAATGAAACCAATGTTTTGACTAATTGATCTTGATACGGAAGGTATTCTACAACAGAATCATCTGCAAAAATATTCGGATTCATTCCAACTCCAGCGAAAACATTACTTGATCATGATATGCAATTTTCAATTTTATCGAGCTGCCACGAATATGCATATGGCTTACGATTCCTTACGCATCGAGATAAAACTAATGTGAGTAATTATTTCTCTGCATCCCATTTTGTGATCGTTAGGCGAAAAATTGTTCATCATAGTCGGTTTCATCTCCTGTGATTGATTACAACAGTTTTGAGCACGCAAAAGCTCGTAGACTGTAAAAAGCTTGTAATTTAATAGTGACAACATTTTACCAATTAGTTTATTATCGTAAACAATCATTTTCAAAAATCTTCAGTTGTCGCCATAATTTGTTCGCAATTTGTTAAAACAAATTATTTAAACAAATCATAACTATGCGTTCCCGACACACTTTTCCGCGTAGATCACGATTCTGGAAACGATTTTGAAAAATTTCGACTTTCTATTAAAGTTTGTTCAAACAAATTTCCTTAGCAAAAACAATAAAAAATTTGTGATCAGTGATCCAAAAAACCTTGGACATCATTTATAATTTATGTATCAATTCGAAAAAACTCGTTCTCACAAAAAAAACCCGCAGTTGCAGTGGTATTAGTTCTAAAACCAGTCTATAATCTTTTGAGAACCAACAAAGTTTTGAAAGTGATGACTGGAGGCAAAACGAACTATCATAAGCCCAATTTTGAAGATCCTTCATAGAAATGTATATGGAACATTAATTGTTAACATTGCAGTCATCTCGATACTCAAAAAATCTTTCCATTTTTGCATATCTACATCGTTTCTGAAGAATTCAATATTGTGTTTTATATGTGGATTTTTTTTCTAGATTTAACTAAAACCAAGCATTAGTGGACGTCATCGTGTTATCAAAAACTTGAAACATTCAGAATTAATCACGCAAAATATTGGTTTTATTCCTTTTTCTATGCTAGTCCAGTGGCGTTGGCTTTAAAACCTGTTCTGAGCTCTGAAGGGGCTACGATTATTCGTATCCATTACAAAAGATTAAACAAACCATTGTGAACGTTATTGCTGTATTAGATCAACAAATTTTAGAGCTTTCATTTTCATCTTCAATTTTCAGCTAAGACTAAATTCAAGACAGAAACGAATACAAGGATGAAGACAAAGACGATAAAAGAGTTCTCTTCGATTCGTTCTCCGTTCTTGTTTGTCTTTTTGTTCATTCTAAATATTTAAAAATGAAAGTTACTGCTGTTGGCTCATGAACATTTTTTTTTGTTCATCGAACATTTACTTACTACAGTGGAGCAATGAAGCTCAGAAAGCATGCACACAGTGAATTTGTGGAGGATCTCTTGAGGATCAATATTGTTCGCGGTGCAATGAAATCTGATCGAAGTACCTCTCATTTGGTGCAATAATACCCGGATGCAAATATGACATCAAAGGATTTGGCATTGATTCCATGAAAGTTGCAATATAAATCTGTCGTCGATTCATTGCATTCGTGCATTAACTTTCGATACATGCTTTTTTGTAATTTTCTACTAATTTCATTATACCTCATCAATTTTTTCAATCTCCTTGATTAAATGAGGTTCACACTATGGTGCGTCATTTCAGGGCAACATTTTTGTTTAGGTGCTCACGCAAAAATATTCAGTTTATACCTAAGTAAACAAATTGTTGCGACAACAGAGTGCTATTAAACACTCTTCAGAGGTCCTCATCGACCTTGTAGTTTTCATATTTTAATAACATTGCAAATATATTTTCTCTCATGGTTATTGGTATTTGTCCGTCCCATTTCGTATTGCGGGATTGTACAAGTAGATTTTTATGGAAAATTGGATTTCCTTCAAAATAAAGTATGTTTGATTAAATGTAAGTCTGGGCTAATTTTTTGAAAATATTGGAAAAAATCATGATATTTTTTTGTACAATTGAATTTACAGCACATAAAGTGGTGTAAGTTGAAACTGTAGGTTTAACCTGTTTCGACTTAGGTGAGCTCAAAATAGATCTTGAAGACTCGCAATTTTTCAACCCTTTCGCAATGAGGCGAAAAAAAAACATTTTTTTTTTGAAAATACTGTAAAATTTTGGTCAGTAGGTTTTTGCGGTCCCTGAATCCAAATCATTTCACAATAAAGCTTTTGGAGGCTTTTGAGGGTTTGGGGTTGCTGAATCCAGATCTGATGTCATATTTTGCAAATTGAAAATTTCTGATTCAATATTGAGGATCCGAAAATCCATACATTTTGTTTTTAATCGCAAGTTGACACTCAGGGATTCTCGGAATCACTGCATCTAAATCTGATGTCAAATTATGGAAATAAAAATTTCCGATGTAATGTGATGGATTCAAAAATCCAAATACTATTTTGTTGAATCAAAAGTTCCAAATTGGGGCTTCTGAAGTCCCTGAATCCAAATCTCGTCCCAGATTTAAATATATCAAATGTTTTTTTATCAATATGGTATAAAATATAGCAGATGCGAAATTTGAACGGTAATTTACGATGAATGTAATCTTTCCCTTTCACGGTCCTCGGGCCTTAAAGAAAAAATTCATGAAAACTGGCTCCTGACTACTAAATTATAATAGATTTGAATTTCCAGAGTGTTCAAGGTCTCTGCATTCAGAAAACATAATAAAAGTATTCAATCAGGAAAGCTGGTGCCGTTGTGATTGCTAGGAATCTTTAGAATAATTTGATTCCAACAAAACGTGGAAATTATAAACGACAGACCCAAACCGTATTGGAATCGTCATTTAAAATTCCCGAGCTTTGAGATCAGATTTGGATTCAGCGACCCCAAAACCTACCCGATCTCAACTTTCGATTTGAAAAAAAAAAGAAATTTGTATTAAAAACAGAAATTTGAAAAAAACTATTTATTAATGATAATTTTTTTTCTATTAAGTGGTGATATACACTAGTAGTACCTGAATGATTCTTTATACCTATATATTTACGATTGACTTCTCTGTCTAAACTCATGTGCTTATACAGTCTACGGATGTGACAGCTCCCCAACGTATTAATACTGTCTTAATTTTTTGATTAGTGATTTTTTTTCCGTCTTCATCAAAGTGATAGTTCCGGGTGGAGAAAAGCCAAGTCCGAACTCAACGAAACTCAGTGAGCAAATAAAATCGTCGAGATTATAAATTGTCAAATGCATTCAAACCCATTAAGTAACCTCCCGGTTATAGTTCTATACTATTGAATACTTTGCTCCAAAATATTCTTTATAAAAAACCAAAACCATGACTGTAATAATTCATCGCTTAAAAAATCTGTCTCAACTAAAAATTCTCTTCAAAAAAACAGATTCTTCCAATAATCCGTCATTATCACAATAAAATAACTTGCAAAACACTGCAAAAATGCTATAAAAAAGTTGAGACAAGTACATTTATACTCCCAAAATAGTAGCTTCGGGGGATCAAATTTCGAATCTAAATTTATCAAAAAGTCGTGGGATAAATAAAACTTTCAAAAGCATTAACAGTCAAGTACATGAAAATACATAATCGAAAACTCTCTCAATTCTCGCGAATTTGCGAGGATAAGTGAAACGTTACCAACATTCAGCAGAGGCTCGACAAGTACTTCATCCAATTTTTTTTCCAACTAAATATTTTTTGTATTCAAATTTCTTCGGTATCAGAATGTTTGTTGTCATCCTCATTCTTCTTGCGCTAAACAACTGTACCGTAGAACGACTGCAGTGAGAAATATTTGAAAGCTGTATCAATGATAGGTTTAAATGTAGATGACTGTTGATGTTTTTGAAAGTTCTATTTATTTTATGACTTTTCGGGAAATTTGATCTCGAGATTTGATCACCTGCAATTACTGTTCAAAGGGAATGAATGTAATTTTTTCAATTTTTTTACAGCATTTTTGCTGTGTTTTGCGATTTATTATATTGCATCAAAAGGAAACAAAATGGGTATATATTAGGGTGTGCATGAAAAAAAGTCATATGTTTTTTCGCTTGCATCCACAAAAAAGGTTATTTATGGTAAAAAAAAAGCACCTACAAGGAGAATAATACGATTTCTGAACATTGTACTATAACTGTTGATGAAAAAATCGCACAGATATATCACTAAAATATTTTTGTAGAAAATCAAATAACCTACAAAAAAAAGTTGTTTCGATCAATACGCTCAGAACAACCGTTCAATTTTTATAGCTGTTCGAAGTTGCATGAATGGAAAAATCAATTCAATAGGCTATCACACTTGAATTTTTGCTTAACGGAAATAAAATTATAGGGTTTTTTTTGTAGAGAATTATTCACATTACCGAAATAAGTCAATAAGATCATTTATAAAGTAATCATCTCATCACTACAAAAATTTCATGTTTGATTGTAAAAAAATATCTATTTTTCTCATTCATAAACTCTTAAACATTAAAAACAATTTTTTTAAAAGATTTATTCATTATTGCGAAATAAGCATAATCTCGAACAGCAGTAAATAATAAAAAGGAGAATTGTTATTAATAATTGCATTGTCTTTACAACGTAGTTCAATCAGTATTCTTTAGGGTTCGTTTGTTGCAATTAGGATATTTTCGACGATGATGGCGTACTTTGTTTAGTGAATATTACAATTGCGCTTCGTTTTTTGTCAATGAGCCGTTGTATGCCTCTATTAACGCTACACCATTTTCGACAACATCATTAACAACTTATAGTTGCTGGAAAAAATTTAAGCAAAGTTGAGAAACTTGTATTTTCTTGAAATTTATAGGGCGAAACGAATTGTTGGAAAAGAAGGAGACTAAATAAAGTTGAGACGATACATTTACTCCTCTCAAACAGTAGTTTCGAGTGATCAATCAAGTCCAGACTTCACAAAAATTCGTGGAATAAATTAATTTTTCAAAGACATTAATATTCACGTACATTAGAACCCATTATCGAAAATCTTTCGAAAAAAAATTCGGATGGAGTAAAGTGAGAAAAATAGATATTTCTTGAAAACATGACGTTTTTTAAAATGATGAGACGATTACTATCTTAATGATTTTATTGACATATTTTGGTAAAGTAGACAATTTTCTACAAAAAAAACCGTATGAATTTTTTTTCATTAAGCAAAAATTGAAGTGTGATAGCTTGTTACATATTTTGTTTCATCTATCCAACTTTGAAAAGCTATAACTGTTCAGCGGTCATTTTGAGCGTATTGCTCGTAAGAACTTTTTTGTAGGGAATTCGATTCTCTACAAAAATGAGTTAGTGACATATCTGTGCTATTTTTTCCTCAAGAATTGTAGTACAATGTTCAGAAATCCTATTATTTTCTTGTGTTATTCATATGGAAAATCGTCAAATGCAATGCGCTTCTGAGTTCTCCTTGTAGGATGCTTTATTTTTTTACCATAATTCAACTTTTTTATGTGGATCAAGCGAAAAAAATATTGCTTTTTTACGCACATCCTAGTATACATATGAATGTTACACGATCTACCATATTGCTATTTTTACCAAATTCGAACAAATTTTCACATTATACTTGGTACCAAGAATGAAAGGGGGCAAGAATATGAACTCACTATTTCATTTATTCATTTTCTACCTCTCTATTCTCTAATTTATTCTCTTTTGTACCCCCCGCCCCTCTACTCTGTATTTTATATAAGGTGATCGATTAGAATACCATTTTTCGATCAACGAATGCAATAATCCATCATCAAAAAATGCATTTCAAGGGAAAAGGTATTCGTTTCGAATGCATCTATGAATTAAAGGCACTTGTAAAAAAAAGTATGTTGATTGGAGTATTTCTAGATGCATCCCTGTCATGCGGGGCATACTAGAATTGCACCATGAGTTTCTATGGTGCAGCTACCACGTTGCTCCGCGAATCACCATTGTGCATGCAGCGTGGCATCCCGTTGCACCAAAAGAGTAATAGCAGTGACGGCACGGCGTAGGCTCGATGAAGCCGCGTGATATTTCAACGGGAAGCAACAGTGACGTTACTGTAACTCTCCGTGATTACCGTGCTGTTACAGCGTGTCGTCGGTGTGCCGTCAGCGTGCCCGTCCTTAGAAGTCGCTTGGAACCACTAGGCTCAGCCACCGTGCCGGCACTGTGCAGTGTCGGAAACATGATAGCTCGCACTCATGAAGTCGCTTCTGTGCCGTCACCGTGCCGGAACAACGGTCGATGCGAACCTACACTGAGACGGCATGGTGTAAGCATGCAGTGCCGTCCCGTCGTGCCGTCACCGTGTCTTCATGTTCGGACACACATGACTAATTTCTGACGGCACGCGGGCCGTGCCGTGCTGTCATCGTGTCGTCACCGTACCGTAACCCCTAATTCCAACTGCACGGATTTCTATCTGGGTTGAGCCTGTGCAAAGTTTTTTCTCAGCAAATACGGCATCAATCGTGCTGATCCAAGGCTTAATCGAAAGCTCTTTTCATAATAAGTCTCCAGTTCAATTTTCAAATCATAATATTTCTCCCCGGCTCCGTAATTAAGGAAAGAAATTTCATATTTTACCCCCACCACGGCGAATCATTTTGTTTCGAGATAATATACTCTGGGCGAGCCGCGGGCTAGCAGACGACAAAGCTGCCAAATGTACTTGTCCCGAGACTCTACCGAGTCTCTTGATGTATATTGATAAATTCGAATAAAAAATCAAAATAAATGTGTGCTAGTTGGATTTATTGTGTCATCGTTATCTGATAAGCTGTCATCTTTTTCGTTATTCAGTTTGGTCCATTTATATCCTCATCCATATGCAGTGTATTAATACCATGTTTCATCAGTTTGTTGGCCACGTGTATGCTGTGCATTCCTTTTTTTCGATTCCAATGTGGCAACATGAGTTGATAGATTTGTAACAAAAAGACTTCAGTTGCTCATTGATAGATGAGATAAAAATTTCTGTCATTGTGATGTAATAGATAGATCTGGTATTTGAGAAATTTGATCTGTCCAGTGTATGCTCAGTTATTCACTTTCGCTCTGATTGTGCATAATGAATTCAAAAAGTTATGTTGAAAAGTCTTCGGGTGCTCTGTTTCTGATGGTATCAAAATTTGTATTGCTGAGATATAGCGGGCACCGACAGTGTTTCACATCTTCATACAGGAATATTTTGTTCAGTGTTTACACTATTCATGAGCAATTGATGAATGCATTACAAAAAGCCTTCGGCTTATCATGGTTCGATGCTATCCAAATTTTTGTCTGTGAATGGCCGTGGACATATGCCAAGTTTCTGAATTTTGTAAGACTCAGAGCAGAGATGTTCACGACTTGATACTTTTGTATCATGATACAAAATTGATACTTGATACATTTGTATCAAGTATAAAAAAAATGTTGATACTTGATACTTGATACGTTTGTATCAAGTATCAAAAAAAATCTTGATACTTGATTCATTTGTATAAAGTATCAAAAAACAATTGAATACTTGATACATTGATACCAAGCATCAAAAATGTTGTTCAAACAAATGTATTGAATATTTAGAGCAGTTTTTGATGCGTGATTCATTCATATCAAGATTCAAATATAACCAAATACAACATTTCCTAAATTTTCCAGATTTTCCCAAATTTTTTTTTTTCAATTTTAACAAATATTCTTTCCAAAGTTTTTTTTAAATTATTTTTCCAAAATAAAAAAAAAAAAATCCAAATTTTCAAGGTTTCCATTTTTTTTGTTGAAATTTTTTTTTTTCAAAACTTTCTTGTTTCTCACGGATTTATCCATGAGTGTTTATTGAAATAGCGTAAAAAGACGGTTTTTGTAACTGGCAGTGAAGTGGTGACAATCTGGCTCTGATCTGGTTATGATAAATGTGTGTACAATTGGTAACAAAATAGTCGTTATGATTGGCGTAAAAACTGTCATAGCGTAAACAAACCGTTCCGTATTTTCGTATTTTAGTATGTTTGTAAAAGATATCTGAAATCCGTAAACCGAACTCAGCCGAAACCGAAAAATTCTATCTCATTTCTCTTATCTTTCTTGCTAACATTTCTTGGTACTCAGCGCTGCCCATGCTATCGATCGATAAATATAGTATAAAAATATTGAAAAATTTCCTAAATATTGAAAAAAGTCCTAGCACTAACTTGGAAATGCTAAAGGACCATCCGCTCATCAAAAAATTATTTATTAAGTTTAATACGCCCCTACCATCATCTGCAGCTGTTGAGCGATTGTTTAGTTTTGCGACAATGATAGTTCTGCCCAAATGGAATCGTTTGACAGACGAACATTTCGAACAGAGGGTACTTATGAAAGCTAATGCAGTCAAAGCGTCCTCCAATACCACTAATCATCGTCGAGATAGCAAATCTAAATAGTAGCCCATTGCCAAACTTGATTGAGTTATCGCCACTGCCCGACTAAGTCATTGATGCATTAACTGTTTGGGTAAATTATCGTGATTCATTTTTTGGCTGAGTTATCGCCATGTTCATTTTTTGGCTGAGTTATCGCCACGTTCATTTTTTGGCTGAGTTATCGCCACTTTCATTTTTCGGCTGAGTTAGCGGCACTTTCATTTTTTGGCTGAGTTATCGCTACTTCCATTTTTTGGCGAATCTATCGCCACTCTAGCTGTTTTGTTGAATGATGTTTCTTAGATTTCATGTTTCATTTACCTAGGTATGTAGCTTTAACAGTCTCCCAATGAAGGCAGATTCCAACGATAACCGTTCTAGTTTTCGTCTCTCTGTGATATTCTTGTTGATTGAGATTTTTTCAAAGCTAAATATTGTTCGAAAAGTTGAAAATGTAATTTTTATAATAATATAATCAATTATTATATTTAAAATGTTTACGAGTCATTCAATTTCCACAATCCTTTCTTAACTAGTTTAAGCGGACGTGAATAAAGATTTATTGAGCGATGGCATAGCGAGCGCCTATGCACTGCCGTTTTCGGATATCAGATTCCTCTTACAAAGGCACTAAAAAACAAAAATACGGAACGGTTTATTCACGTCATGACAGTTTTTATGCCAGTCACAAGGATTATTTGGGTATAAATTGTACATAGTTTTGCCACAACCGGAAAGAATAAAGCCGGATTAACATTACTTCGCAGCCAATTACAAAATCCATTTTTTACGTGATTCCAATAAATACACGCGGATGAATCCATGAGCAATAAAAAAGTTTCGGGTGAAAAAATTTTGGAAAAAAAAATTTAACAAGAAAGATATTTTTTGAAAAAAAAATCGAAAAAAAAATTTTTGGAGAAGGCAAAACAAAATTTAGAGAAGAAGAAAAAAAAGTTTTGGAAAAAATTTGAAAAAAAATTTGGAAAAAATTAAACAAAATTTTTTTGGACTGTTGTGTCCGCGAAGACCATCTCGAAGGGACGAGTTATCAAGGACGAGTATTTAAGGGATTAAGGCCAAAAGAGTTGAAACTCCAACTCAATACTTTTGTAACAAGTTAACGATAAGTTTATTTAAGTAGATACAAATTAGAGGTTTATTTGCCTCGAGACCAATCGTTCGGAATTTCTTCAAAGACTGGCGATTTTCGGTTAGTCGGTAAATTTATAGACTCAGCGATTTTCTTCTACTCTTTTATTATTTTATTCTCGAATGTTCGATGAAGGATTTTCAGGTCGACGAACTCACTTGAAGACGACCTTCGATTTGATCGAGTTGATGCATTTATGCTGAGGGTGCTTATTGCTATGCACGCTTATTTTATGAGTGCACGGGGCACAACATCCCTCCCCCTTTGGGAGACGAAATTTGTAATTTCGGCTAATGTGCACGAATAAAATTAATAATTTTTTGGAATTTGGTCTCTTGGCATTACAATTTTTTTTACATTGGTGTTCTTACTATTATTTACCCATTTTGTATTATTATTACATTGAACTGTTTGTGTTTGATTGTCTAGGAATTGGTCGTACAATGACTTTTTCTTCAGTTAGATCGGTAATTGATTGTTCTCTTTTTCTTTTATTCGACCTTGCTATGAATGTTGGTGCCATTTCGATGTCGTTTGTACTTTGGATTAGTCTGATTCGTTGGCAATGTTTGATTTTAAATACTGTTAGTACGACGATTATTATTATTATTAATGTCATTGTAATGGCACTTAGGGAGTAGTTTCCTACGATGTGGTACGGATGTGCCCATACGTTAGGTTGTTCTTCTAGTTTTTTCTTTAAAATTTCAATTCTTTCGTCTAGGGCGTTCGTTTCTAATGGATTTGTTATTATTTTTGACGGTATGCTGTAATTGAAGATTGAGTGATTAATATTGACATTTTTTATCATGCTTGTTAGGTTGTACAAAGGTGCAAATACGATTGATTCATCTTGGTCAATTTCTCTTACAGTTAACAATTGATAATTCGCTGATGTGACGGAACATTCTCCGTCCAAAGCCAAGAGTCCCGTATCGCTGATAATAGTGTGTACAGTCGATGCATTTTTACAGTCTATTCTGATGTTTTCTGGTTTAGGTGCTACGAAAAGCCACCTACCCTCTTTTTCTAGGGTTATTACTATGGTTTTTTCCAGTTTTACAATTCTTTGGTTACAAGATAATTCTTCCGGTGTGCTACCTAGATAAATAGCTAAATCGCAAAAATCCCCTCACGGGGAAAAAAACGTGGACAAGTACATTGGTGGTCCCTTGTTTCCCTATGATATTAAAAAAAATGCAAAACGCCGTTTAGAAGAATACAAAAAAAATTACAAAATAACATAAGATCTGTTGAAATATACGTTGCCAAATACGGGAAGCTTTACTGCGTTCCAATAAATTTTCAAATACGGTTTGATGTTGATAGAAAAAATAATAAAGTTCGGAAATTCAACTATGTCACCAACCAAATTGCAAACGTAAAAAAATTGAATTGTAAAAAAATTCTGAACGAAGTACTTGGCGAGTTTGTGATCACGATCTATACACTACGCCAATTTCATGGAAAAATCCTCGCCAAGTACTTCGTTCAGAATTTTTTTAGAATCTAATTTTTTTACGTTTGCAATTTGGTTGGTGACATAGTTGAATTTCCGAACTTTATTATTTTTTCTATCAACATCAAACCGTATTTGAAAATTTATTGGAACGCAGTAAAGCTTCCCGTATTTGGCAACGTATATTTCAACAGATCTTACCTTATTTTGTAATTTTTTTTGTATTCTTCAGAACGGCGTTTTGGATTTTTTTTTAATATCACAGGGAAACAAGGGACCACCAATGTACTTGTCCACGTTTTTTTCCCCGTGAGGGGATTTTTGCGATTATTAAAATATACGTGGCCAAATACGGGAAACTTTACTGCGTTTCAATAAATTTTCAAATACGATTTGATGTTGATAGAAAAAATAATAAAGTTCGGATATTCAACTATGTTACCAACCAAATTGCAAACGTAAAAAAATTAGATTGTAAAAAAATTCTGAACGAAGTACTTGGCGAGGATTTTTCCATGAAATTAGCGTAATGTATAGATCATGATCACGAACTCGTCAAGTACTTCGTTCAGAATTTTTTTACAATCTAATTTTTTTACGTTTGCAAAACATCTATTTTATCCCAATTATCTCAAAATCTTTTGAAAATTGGTACATTCGGGCCATTTGTGACTGGCCAAGCGACTTCTGCGACATTTCGTAGCATTAATTCGGACGTATGATGGCGACAAGCGAGATATAGCAAATCACGACCGATTTTTTTTTCTAGTAAAGTACATGCGCTTTTGCTATCACCTTAAAAAAAATTATATATATTGATTAAAATAGTTTATGAAAAATATAGACATTGAAATTTATTTTTTTTTAATAATAATTTACCAGTATTTGTGGCAGTTTTATCGAAACACATCGCTTTAATTTTGTCACAAAGATTCCATTCTGTCAGAGTTTCGAAAATGGCTGAAGCTTGACTGATTCCTGTGCCGTCAGGAAGAATCGGAGCTTTAAGGGGACCTGGTGGTCTAAAAATTTCAAAAAATCGATTTTTTTTCGATATTTCGAAAGTATAATATCTTAAAAATATACTGTGAAATTTTCATGCGGAAATTCTCAATATTATAGCTTCTACAGCCCATTAACCAGGTAGAGAGCGGTCCGCGCGCTCCTAACGCGGGTTCAGCACTCGGAGCGCGGCAGCTGTCCCGACCCTTCTCCGCAAATATATACCTGTATATACTATATACTATATATCTATATATAGCCTTCCCTTCCCCGAAATATGTATTGTAGGAGGCAAAATTTGTTACATATATAGTACATCAATAAATATAGATCAACACGAAATCGATAAAAAAAAACAATTGCGAGCGCTCGGTTACTCGATCAGCAATCGGGGTAGCATAGAAAAATAAAAAAAACGAGCAGTTGAAAACAAGACGTCGCGAAGTCAAATCGTGTGCCAAGAGGCAAAAGAATTTTCTTTCATTCAATGATATTATAATAATTCTTTGTTCACTATTAATAAAATATTCTCATCACACAATCTCGATCCTCATTTATTCAATATCAAACTACAAATTGGGGGCTCAACCGGGATATAAATGAGAAGTTCGTGAGTGATTTCGAGAATTTTCGATGGTGATTCAAAGTGAAATGTGTTATGTATCAAATTTTGACTTTACGAATGCAGGAAAAAAGCAATCGTTAGACGCGTTATGCTTAGACGAAGCATAACATATCGTTAAAAAAAAAAAAAAAAAAAAAAAAAAAAAAAAAAATTAAGACGTGAAAAGACGAAATAGCTGAGACGACGAACGACGAAAAAAATCAAGACGTGAAAAGAGGAAATAGCTGAGACAACGAACGACGAAAAAAATCAAGACTTAAGAAGACGAAATAATAAAAAAAAAAAGTGACATTAATTCATAATACAAAATGGAGGAATCAAAGGAACGAAGATTAGCTACAGGAAAAAGAAAACGAGTTGGACAAACAGAAGAACTTGAGGTAACTCCATCCGTACAAGTTATTAGCGAAGAAGACACACGACGTATAACTGATCTACATTTACGAGAAGTCGAATTTTATAGACGCGAAAAAGAACTCGCTCAACGTGAGCTCGAACTCGCCCGACGCGAGATTGAATTATTAAAAAATAATGAACGTCCAAGTACCTCGGGTACTCAAAGGATAAATGAAATAAGAAATATTAACAATAATGCAGCGAGTACCTCACAAATACAAACGCATACGCGAATGAATTTAACAACGATTGCAGATTTAGTGAGTGAATTTAATGGTGATACGAGTGATTCCGAAACGTGGGAAAAACAAATAAAATTTATAAAGAATGCTTACCAGCTCGAAGACGATGCTGCAAAAATTCTGATTGGAATGAAATTAAAGAAAAAAGCCCTGGAATGGTTTCATTCTAAATCAGAATACCTTGGTATGACATTCAACGAAATTCTATTAGAATTGAAAGGCATGTTTCATCATCGCCAAAACAAAGTGGCAATGCGAAGAAAATTTGAAGGGCGTTTATGGAGGAAAGAAGAAACCTTTCACGAATATGTCCATGAAAAAATCATTATGGGAAATCGTGTACCAATTAACGATGACGAGATACTGGATTACGTAATAGACGGTATTCCAGACAATATGTTACGTGACCAGGCGCGAATACAACGATTCGATACGATGGAATCTCTATTAGAAGCGTTCGGAAAAATCACACTACGAGATCGTGGTATTTTGAGTTACCGAACGGATAAACGAGATGGAGGTCCAATACGAGCCGAGCGAAACCAGAAAAGTGATAAGGATGAATCAAACAACAGTGAAATGAAAAGAACAACGACAAGTATAAAACGCTGCTTCAATTGCGGCATGCGAGATCATATGAGTACAGCATGTCCGACGAAAGGATTGGGCACAAAGTGTTTTAAATGCGGTGAGTACGGACATATCGCGTCAAAGTGTGAAAAAAAAAACAATGAACCTAAGAGCGCTTGTGCAGTGATACACACTCCACGAAAAAAATATATGAAAGAAGTGACAATAGACGGTCAGAATGTTGCAGCATTAATCGACACGGGAAGTGACATATCACTGATGCGTGCGGACGAATATGCGAGGATTGGTTCACCTCGATCTCAGACGACTGAGATTCGTTTTTCGGGAGTAGGATCTGACGATATTGCAGCCCTCGTCGAATTTCAGACTGAAATTACGATTGACGGACAGCAATATCCGATTCTTATTAGAGTCGTTTCTAATGCAGTATCACGACACAAATTACTGATTGGAGCGGACTTTCTTGATACTGTGGAAATGCATGTGAAACAAGGTGAAATAAGCATTAGTCCGATTCCTAAACTTATTTGTGAAAATAACTAGCCGGAAATATTCCAAATTGATGTGGAAAATGAGAAAGAAGTAAACAAAGTAGACTTTCTCAACATTAGAGACGTAAATACGAGGCGTAAACTGACAAGCTTAATTGAAGCTTACAATCCGAGCAAGACGGTAGACGCGGATGTAAAAATGAAACTTGTCCTGAAGGATGATGAGCCGGTATATCAAAAAGCAAGGCGGTTATCATCGTCAGAACGAGATATAGTGAATGAACAAATTAACGAATGGCAGGAGCATGGAATAGTTCGACCCTCTTCCTCCGATTACGCGAGTCCCGTGGTCTTAGTGAAAAAGAAAAACGGTTCATATAGATTATGCGTTGACTATCGACTCCTGAATAAAAAAATAATCAAAGATCGATACCCATTGCCATTAATCGAGGATCAATTGGATCAATTACAGGATACAAAAGTCTTTAGTACACTCGATTTGAAAAATGGATTCTTCCATGTGCAGATGGACGACGCGAGCGTAAAATATACGGCATTCATTGTTCCTGATGGACAATATGAATTTTTGAAAGTGCCATTCGGTCTTTGTAATTCTCCTTCAGTTTTTCAGCGATACATAAATGCAATCTTTCAAAAATTAATTCGAGACAGAATACTGTTGGTGTATATGGACGATTTAATTGTTCTATCTAATGGAGTTGAAAAGGGATTGGAAAATCTTGGGATGGTTCTCGAAACAGCAAGCAAAGCTGGATTGATAATAAATTGGGAAAAATGCTGTTTTTTACAAGAAAAAGTCGAGTTTCTCGGCCACATTATTGAAGGCGGCTGTGTTCAACCTTCTGAACGAAAGACAGAAGCAGTACGGTGTTTCCCCGAACCAACGAATATACGTCAAATACAAGCGTTCCTGGGTCTTACTGGATATTTCAGGAAATTCATTCCAGGATACTCAACTATTGCGCGACCATTATCAAACCTTTTACGAGCAAATGTAAAATTTAATATTGGATCGGTCGAGAGAGATGCGTTCACGAGGTTGAAAATTTTATTAAGCGAACGACCGGTGTTAAGCTTATATCGAGTGGGTGCAGATACAGAATTACATACAGACGCGTCAATGTATGGTTATGGAGCGATTCTGTTGCAACGAGATAGCGAAGATCAGTTGTTACATCCAGTATATTTTGCAAGCGGTAAGACGACGCCGGCCGAAGAAAAATATACAAGCTATGAGTTAGAAGTACTTGCAATTATTAAAGCATTGAAGCGTTTCCGTGTGTATTTACTTGGTATACCATTCAAGATAATAACGGATTGTCGTGCATTCACATTAACTATGAGCAAAAGAGATCTTTGTGTACGTGTGGCTCGGTGGGCCTTGTTATTAGAAGAGTTTCGATACAAAACTGAACATCGACCAGGCAAAAGCATGGTACATGTAGATGCCCTTAGTCGTAATCCTCTGCCCACATGTTTGACGATTGATGAATGTGAAGATGGATTGACCGCACGACTAAAAAAAGCACAAAGAGAAGACGAAGATATAAAGAAAAAATTAGACGAGGTACAGAACGGTAAACTCGACGGTTATATTGTACGAGGTGGACTCTTATACAAAAATGTAGACAACGATATTCGATTAGTTGTACCAAAAACAATGCAACTCCAAATAATCCGAAGAGCTCATGAACGAGGTCACTTTGCAGTTGGTAAAACGGAAATATCAGTAAAAAACGATTATTGGATACCAGGTTTGCGACCGAAAGTCGAAAAGATTGTGCGAAATTGTATTTCGTGCATTTTAGCAGAACGACGGCAAGGAAAACAAGAATGTTTTCTCAACCCAATCGAAAAGGGAAGCGTACCGTTGGATACATTCCACATTGATCATCTGGGCCCGTTACCATCAACAAAAAAGAGTTATGTCCATATATTCGCTGTGATAGACGCATTTTCTAAATTTGTGTGGTTATATACGACAAAATCAACCACTGCAGCCGAAGTTATTGAACGTTTGCGAAAACAATCGATCGTTTTCGGTAATCCAAGAAGAGTGATTTCAGATCGAGGTTCTGCTTTTACGTCAAAAGAATTTGAAGAATATTGTCGAACCGAAGGTATTGAGCACTCGCTCATAACAACCGGAATCCCGAGAGGCAATGGGCAAGTTGAGCGATTGAACCGAACCTTGATACCTCTATTGACAAAATTATCGGCACCAAAACCTCATGAGTGGTATAAGTATGTAGATGTGGCACAACAGTGTCTCAACATGACGACCCAAAGAAGTATAGGAATGACACCGTTTCGCCTGTTATTTGGTATCCACCCACGCATACAAGAGAATCCTGATATTCGGGAACTGCTGGAACGTGAATTGATTACGTCTTTCGAAAATGAACGAGAAGAATTACGAGATCAAGCGAAACAAAATATTGAGCGTGTACAACGTGAAAACAAGAAAAATTACGACGCAAAACGAAAAGAAGCTTTTCCCTATCGAGAAGGTGATCTTGTGGCAATCAGACGAACTCAACATGGCCCTGGGTTAAAATTTGCGCATAAGTATCTTGGGCCATATGAGATCATAAAAGTCCTACGTAATGACCGTTACGTTGTTCGTAAAATTGGTGAACGAGAAGGGCCTCTTCAAACTTCATCATCTGCAGATTCCATGAAACCATGGATAGCCGATGATGATAATTTCTCTGACGATGAAGATATCTAAATTGACGAATATTCGAGGCGAATATTCGGTCAGGACGGCCGAATGTAGGAGGCAAAATTTGTTACATATATAGTACATCAATAAATATAGATCAACACGAAATCGATAAAAAAAAACAATTGCGAGCGCTCGGTTACTCGATCAGCAATCGGGGTAGCATAGAAAAATAAAAAAAACGAGCAGTTGAAAACAAGACGTCGCGAAGTCAAATCGTGTGCCAAGAGGCAAAAGAATTTTCTTTCATTCAATGATATTATAATAATTCTTTGTTCACTATTAATAAAATATTCTCATCACACAATCTCGATCCTCATTTATTCAATATCAAACTACAGTATGCACATTGTTGAACATTTGTGAAGGTAAAGGTAAAGGTGAAGGCAATACGCAGAACAACAACGAAAGTTTCAACGCTTGTGTGTGGCACCTTGCGCCGAAACATATGTTTGCCGGCAAAAAAATCATGGAAATTGCCACCTATTTTTCCGCGTGTATATTCAACGAGGGCTTTGCATCGCTATTAAAAATAATGGAGACCATGGGCATAACAATCGGGCCACAAGCGGAGCAACTCGCACGAAACCGCGACGAGCGGCGAGTATGGAGCGCCAATCGTAGGAGCACTGACAACTCCAAAGAAGCTCGAACAGCTCGAAAAAATGAAAGGAGTGACGAAATCGAGGAATACAAACGTTCCGAAGGGATCCTCTATGGTGCCGGAATCGCGGATTAACTGTAAGTATTCAAAATTTGCTCAATTTTTGAAAATATCTGTACCTCAAACTTTAAACTCATTTATCTCGAAACGACTTTTTTCGGCACGGCGGGGGTGAAAATAAAAAAACTATTCAACCGAATGACTTGAAATTTGGATATGTTGTTCACAACATGTATGGCTATCGTCGGAACTAGAATTATAATTTTATTTTAATAATTTCCTATTCTTTACACTAAAAAACTAGTGAAAAAAACCCGATTTTACGAACTTTTTTTTTCAACGCCCGCCATTTTGTCAATTTTCAATTTTTTCGATTTGCTCTAGTTCCGACCATAACTGTACTCTTTCTGATTAAGAATGTCTTTGGATTTTTTGTTTCAGATGAGTAGAAGTCTCGAAATCACCTACGCGGTCCGGATCCGATTTTTCGAGAGGGTCATCTTTAGCGGCATTTTTATAATAATAAATATTGTTTTTAAAATGAAAAAAAAATTTTTTTGTATGATTAATAAACGTAATAATAAGCTCGAAAAGTTAGAACATCGTTTTTTTAATTTTTAATAGCAAAAAAAAAATCGTAAAAATAGGTGTCATTTTCGTGCGCTAGACCACCGGGTCCCCTTAAGACATTCTTCAGTGTTTGTCCCTGAAATGAGTATCGATAGCCGTTCTGCTTTTGATATTCCTTGTCCTGTAGGGAGTATTTTCCCATCCCAATGAACCACAAAAGATTCATCAATTTCTTCTTCTTTTTTAAGCGTATCAACAATTTCTTCCTTTTTTGAAATACGTGCATTATGAATAGAAGAATAACTTAAGTTATATCTATCAATATCAAGTCCCAGGCTTTTGATAACGGCTGCAATAATGAACATTGCATTTCTATCACTAGTTTGAGTCCGATCCAAGGCTGATACCAGGTCTGGTGTTAAAATATTGATTTTTTTCATCTTCGGAGGTATAGGCAATTCATTTTCAAAATCTGAACAGATTCGTTTTAATTCACTAGAATGTGATATTTCACTTGAAAAACTTGATGATATCGAGTGTTGAGATAATTTTAAACCTGAAATAAATAATTTTCAGAATTAAATTAATAAATATAATAGCATTAGATATTTTATAAATTTCATTCCGAGCATGTGAGATTCAGAGACTAAATAATTTTTCAATTAAGTTTCTGTTAATTATTTTCACAGAAAATATGATAAAATAGTAAGTTTCTTCAAATGCGTTAGTAAAGTACTGCTGAGACATAGTTTTTCGATTGTTGCAAGAAATTTTCACTATAAGAAAAATCAAGAGCAAATTTTTTATTGATAAGTTAAAATTATTGCCGTGAAATGGAATAAATTTTCATTCTTTGACATTATATTCAGATTCTAATTCTATAAATACAATAAAAAATAATGGAGTAATTAAAAAAACTAATTATGGCAAATTTGGAAATAAACAGAAGAAGATTTAACCTTAACAATAAGAGATTTTTTGTAATTATTGAAAAATGATTGATTATTTAGTTTAAAAATTTATAGCTCCATGAGAAGAAAGTATTAAATTATTAATACAAACCAATTTCGTCCTTATTCCTTCCATTATCTTCATTAGCTATCATCTCTTCTTCCATTTCGGATTGATTATTAGAAATTTCTTCTGGCGAAAGAGAAGTTACTGTCAGGTGGATATTAATTTTTTCCTTTCGACACTTGGTCAGAAATCGTTGGAGTCCTTTTGGTAAGTTTTTAACTGCAGTGGGATTGGCAATATCGAACAATTTCCCAAGATTTTGGCTGAACTTCTCGACATTTTTTTGTTGTGCTTTCGATTTTTTTTCTTTGCTACGATGTTTTTTAAGTTTTGTATATTCATTATAAAATTTTTCTAACTTCACAATACTATGTTGAGGACGGATAGTCGGGATCATAAAGCCGGCTCAAACAGCATTAGTATCATTGATGACACTCGAGGAACTATTTCGAATACTCAGTTTTAAAGACTAATGCTTGTACAAAAACAAACTCAATACGTCACGATACGAAGGTAACTTATTATTACTAATTTCATTTTTTTCGAATCCAATTAGGTAATTGTAAATTTTTTTACCAACTTTTTCACACATTTTGAATAGTATTAAAGTCAAAACAACCTCAAATTTAACGCAACGTTGAGTATACGTGTAACGACGCCACTACATTGAGTGCAAACAAAGCTTCGTTCTTAACTCTCGCGGAATCAGCGCTAGAGAACAAAAAGAGCGCTGCAATTAGGCGGAAAATGTTATGAACTTGTTCAAGGCCAAATGAAAATCCAGTTATGCCAAAAGAGGTGGTAAGCCTGCGGTGACAGGAAAGAATCAATACCATATATCATATAATATCATATATTATAAGTGTAGCTAAAATTGAATACGTACAAAATTATTACCCAACAAATTTATATATAAAGGATTATTACATACAACGGGTTTTTGTTCTAAGAAAAGACTAAGAAAAATTTTTCTTCTTATTAAAGTTTTCTTAAATTACAGGTTACATATTTTAAGTTACTTACCTCTTATTTTCTTCCTAACTTTAAAAACACATAAAAACTGAAAAATGTAAGAAGAAGAAATGAAAAATGGATGTTTTTTAAGATTTGAGTCGCAAATTTATGAAAATCGCGATTTATAAGAAAATCAAAGCTTATTATCTCGAGAAATATCAATCCTAGCCGAAAATCCCCTCGACGGGGAAAAAAGCCTGGACAAGTCCATTTGTTCGTGACCCCCGTTTCCATTTGTTTTCACAGAAAAATCTAACCCCGCTAAAAAAAAAATTAAAACCTCCAATAAAATGAAAAATAGAAAAAAAACCCTAGAAAAAAATAGCTTCTAAAAAATTGGAGAAAAACCCTAAAAAAAATTCAAGACAATTAAAAAAAAATACAATAAACGTGAAAATGGTAAAAAAAAAGTTGACGATTTTCGCTCAGCACTAAAAATTCTTGATATCCATAAAAGGACAAGTATTCCATTGATGGCTGAAAATCAATTAACGAGGAAAAGGGAAAACTCCCAAAAAAACATAGCACAAAAAAAGAAACCCTTAAATACAAAATGGCGAATCGACAGAAAAACTTCATACAAAAAATAAAAAACTAAAGTTTGCCATCGCATGTTGAGCAGTTGAGCGGATACGCACAGAGTACTTGTCCGGCCCGAAAATTTTTGTATCAGCCGCTGCTATTTATAGGGAATATGCGGAAGCTAATACAAAAATTTTCGGGCTGGACAAGTTCTCTGTGCGCATCCGCTCAACTGCTCAACATGCGATGGCAAACTTTAGTTTTGTTAAAGACAAGTATGAAATTAAATATCCCGCGCAACGGGTAGGCGCGTATAGGTGGGGCTGGTGTGTGCCACGTCGACACAAACTGTAAGAGTGAACGGTGGAAAACGGAGTAACGTCGAGAGAGTTCTCTTCCGATCGTCCCCGAGTGTAGACGAGAGAGAGATAGAGCGTGTACGAGTGCGAGGGCACGCCCTGTTAAAAAGAGAGAGTCGTCGTAGAACGGTATTCGAGCAAGTGGAGGCGCCTTCCCGCGATTGTGGGCGTTCTCGGCTCACTGTTACTCAATATAAATATATGGGTCATTCCACCAAATATGGAATTAAATTGTGCCGGGGGGTCCGAATTATGAGTAATGATCAATCCTTTTCAAAAGTACATGACACCATGAGTTTTCATGATTTTTTTCAAATTTTTCTGTCGAGTCGTTTCGAAGTTATAGCGTCTTGAAAATTTGAAAATTTGCAATTGTTGACTTTTTGTGTTGGAAATATCGAACCTCTGAATTATTTTTTGAAATATTAAACGTAATGATTTCCGTGGGAAAAAATCTCAGCTTTTCGATAAAAATATTCTTGATATTCTCCGGTATCAGGAAGATCCCGAAAAAGGAGATTGAAACCTTAAAATTGCTTTTTCTACTAATGTATCATTTTTGAAAATTTTTTAAATATTTTTTTTGAAAAGTTCAGACTTTTTTACAAAAGAATTGAGCTATTTAATTTTGGGATTTTCAAAAAATCAATCATAAAAAAATTAAGTTGAAAGTTGTGTTTTTAATTATCGGCGTGTACCGTGCTGCCGCTACGGTCGTCACGTCAACTAAGGATTAAAATACCGATATCTTGGAAGTGCCTGTGAATTCGCACTGGATTACCGTGGATATACAGTGTTTATAATACAGAATACAGTTCGTTATGCCAAAAATCAGAATAATACCGGTCAAGAGATGTTTCAATCCCTTTGGTAAACCAGTATCACGTAAGTTTTCATTTGTTTTCGATCCTCACAATCAAATATGAATTTCTAACCTCAAATCGCGTTCAACTCATTGCAGATAATAAAAAGTTTACAGATTTGCGTCCATTTCCATCTACTCAGCTCTGGAAATTTAAGACAGCTGACAGTAGTACGTATTTGTGTTCGGGATGTAGAAGGGAAGTTGCAAAGTACAATCCACCAAAAGAAAATACGTTCGACACCCAAAGTTTGTCACAGGAACTTGCAAAAATCTCACAGTCATCAACAAGTTCCTTACAGCAAACATCATCGAATGATTGGGCCGAAGACCATTCCATTGAAAATTTTTTGAAACTCAGTCCGATTCAACAGAAAAAGTGAGATCAAATATTTAATAAATATCTTCATTTTTCGTATTTCATCTGAAAGTGAGGTCAAGTAACGCATTTCAAATTACAGCCTGCGTAGGGAACGATACGTGACGAATAAATGCGACGAAATTCATCAAGCAGTTTCAAAAAGAATCAAGAACGAATACGGCATTGAACTCGAAACAACAGCAGAAAAGATGCAAAAGGATTTTGCATCAATGTTGGCAAACTTGAAGATACGTTACCATTCTGAAACTAACAAGTAAGCCAATATTCCTAACAATAAATTTCAGTGTTTTTTATTCACATAATATATCGTACTCTTTTTTTAGGTCACGCAAAATAGAGTATCTTTCCGTATTGCCAGACAGTTGGAGTATTTTCAAGATTAAAGAAGAGTTTAATTGCTCATATTCGTACGGCGTGGCAGCGAAGAAGCTTTCTGAGAAGATTAATATCGAGAGCGAAATTTCAAAATCTACAGGTCCTGGAAATCAACCTATAGACGCGGACACTCGGCAGCGTGTCATAGAATATTATGAAGATCAAGAGAATGTGAGAGAGATGCCAGGAAAGAAAGATGTTAAATCGGTCAAGAATCCCGATGGTTCACGCACTCAGAGACAAAAAAAACAATTAATGTTCAACCTTCGTGAGCTGCATTGCAATTTCCTCGAGAGATATCCAGAAATTCAGATTGGATTTTCCAAATTCGCAGAGTTGAGACCTCAGCATTGTGTCTTAGCTGGAGCTCCTGGCACACATTCAATATGTGTGTGTACTGTACACCAAAATTTGAAGCTCATGTTGGAAGGTGAGCAACACTCCTTAACTTCCTTACAGATTCAGTCTCATATTTTTTTCACAACATAAATTTTTTTTCAGGCTGTAAATTATCCACTTTAGCAAAGGACACTGACTGGCTTGATAAATCACAGCCGGTTTATAGGAGTCTCTTGAAGAGATTTCTTTGTTCGAACCCAACGGAGTCGTGTTACTATCGATTATGTAAAAACTGTCCAAAAACCTCGGATGTAATCGATCAACTGAGTGAGCTATTCGAGGATTATGACAAAGATGAAGTTCGTTACAAAAAATGGACATCAACAAATCACTGCACTCTGGTTGAGATCACAAGTTCCTTAGAAGTTTTCCTGCAGTCACTCTCGGAACAGATTGGAAAAATATTAAAACATGATTTCGACGCAAAAGCACAAAGCAGATATTTTTCCAATTTGAAAACCCATCTCAAGTCAGGCGAATTTTTAGTCACCTTAGATTTTGCCGAAAATTTTGCTTTTGTAGTACAAGAAGCAGCTCAAGCTTTTCATTGGAATAATTATCAAGCAACTCTTTTTCCAATGGTCGTGTATTTCATGGAGAATAACGAGTCCAAGCATTTCAGCTTCGTTGGCATCTCTGATTGTAGACATCACGATACAGTAGCTGTTTACTTGTTTCAAGAAGAATTGATAAAATATTTGAAGCAAAGATTCCATGGTGTTACGAAAATATACTACTTTTCGGATGGAGCTCCACAGCAATTTAAGAACAAATTTGCATTCGGGAATTTGTGTCACCACGTAGATGACTTTGGACTAAAGGCTGAGTGGCATTTCTTCGCGACAGCTCATGGAAAAGGGCCTTGTGATGGGTTGGCAGGCACCATCAAACGTTTAGCTACAAAGAGATCTCTTCAAATGGGCACGAAAGATGAAATTTTATCAGCCTTGGCGTTGTATAACTGGTCATGTGAATCATTCAAGAATATTGATTTTGCTTTCGTTTCAAATAAAAAGTACGAAGCTTGCAAATTACAACTTAAGAGCAGATTTGCAAATGCTATGACTGTGAAAGGGACGCAATCTATCCATTGCGTAATCCCTGATACCGATAGTCCTGGATTCGTCATTGTAAAAAGTGTTTCTATGTCAACAGTGTCGAAACGAGTGAAGATAATAAAGATATAATACTTCTCATTACCTTTCTCTACAATATTGATATGCTCTTGCACACGTCGTGATTTGAATATACAAATTCAAGTACATAACCACTGAATACTACAATGTTATATACCTATAGTTGACGTAACATAACTTTCAATTCAATTTTTTATGGTTGATTTTTTGAAAATCCCAATATTAAATAGCTCAATTCTTTCGTAAAAAAGTCTAAACTTTTCGAAAAAAATATTTAAAAAATTTTCAAAAATGATACATTAGTAGAAAAAGCAATTTTAAGGTTTCAATCTCCTTTTTCGGGATCTTCCTGATACCGGAGAATATCGAAAATATTTTTATCGAAAAGCTGAGATTTTTTCCCACGGAAATCATTACGTTTAATATTTCAAAAAATAATTCAGAGGTTCGATATTTCCAACACAAAAAGTCAACAATTGCAAATTTTCAAATTTTCGAACCGCTATAACTTCGAAACGACTCGACAGAAAAATTTGAAAAAAATCATGAAAACTCATGGTGTCATGTACTTTTGAAAAGGATTGATCATTACTCATAATTCGGACCCCCCGGCACAATTTAATTCCATATTTGGTGGAATGACCCATATATATATATTCTTGTATCCTGTATTACTAATATAACGTGTGCGTGCATTTATTGGGCGTGGCTTGTTCTTAAATGTAGTCGTATCTCTAAGCCTAACGAATTGCCCAAGCCGTATTCTATATCTATATATTATATCTCCGTTTATATGTAACGTTTAATCAACAGTGTTAATTAGTACACAATAAAGAAAAGTATATAACATTTCAGAAGTGGGATATTTCCATGTGCTGAGTTATCGCGAGTGCGGTGTAAACCCATGTTTAACAAAAGTGAATTTGAGAGATTTATGACTGAACAATTAAATCAAACAATGATCAATCATTCGTTCACACGCGGTCGTGGGCGAGTGGGCACCCTGGCAAGTAGATTGCCGCGAAGTGGCGTAGATACTTCGAGAGGGTCCACGGTGGAGTCGCAAGTAGGTAGTCAAAATGGCGGTGTAGACCATTTGAGGAGACACACGACTACGGCGCAACAAGGTGCACAAAATGGCGGACGTGACGTAATCGAACCGCCGGGGATAGCATCGAGAGCATCTACAAGTGCTTTACAGTCAACGCAGTTTATCGAGGGAGCACGAGGCGGATCGGACGGGTTGACGGTAAATCGAGTCGTTAACGCTGGAAACGAAATTGGTGGAGGGGCGAATGTACCTCCCAGCGGTGAAGACGGAAATCTACATATCGACCACTCCGGAGGTTTACCACTACCGACCGCACCGACAGGCCAGTCGTCGGTAAACGAAGGCGGAACTCCAATGATAAATGCAGTACGTGCGTTATCAGCCCAAGGTAAGACGGACGAGCTAATGTACTTACTTGCCGGTTTGCTCGAGAACGGGCACCCCGTACAATCGCGTATGAGTGGGGGAGCGGCGATACCGGCTATGCACGTCATTCCTGATCTGTCAAATGAAATTGAGCATTTTTCGGGGGAAGATGACGGAATAAAAGCGCGGGAATGGCTCGAGAATTTGGAAGCGTTACGCGAACTGCACAATTGGCCGGAACCTTATTTATTAACGGCGGCGCGACTTCATTTACGCGATGGTGCGCGCGATTGGGCTCGCGTTCGAGCGAGAAATATTAAAACGTGGAACGAATTTTACGAGGCGTTCGAAGAAACTTTTATAATGACATCCGATGTGCGAACGCGGTGGATGAGAATGCAAGCGAGAAAACAGGGACCAAATGAATCGATAACGGCCTATTTCCACGCTAAAGTGCGATTATTATCGGGTTTAAATTTGGATTTTCTCGAGGTGAAACTCGAAATCGTGTCGGGATTAAAATCGCATGAGCTATTTAATTTGGTTATGCCGGCGACGCATTATAGTCACGATAGCCTGCTACATTCCTTAATTTATTTTGATCGTTGTTTAGCCGCGCAATCGACCAGTGAGACTTCGAAAAAACAACGAGAACAGGATCGTGGTAAAAATCGTGGAGCGGCGAACGGGCAACCGCTGAAAGCGACACGTGCGGAAGGAGACAGTGCGACGTCATCTAAGCGAACGTGGACGGAAAATCGCAAATGTGTTAACTGTAATAAAACGGGACATCTAGCGCGTCAATGTCCAGATCCAAAACGCGAGATACACTGCTTTAAATGTAATCAGCCTGGGCACGTGAGTAAACAGTGTCCAACAAAGAAACCGGAAGAGGCACGTCCAGTCCTCTCAGTTGAACATACACGTGATGTTACGGTACTGAAATACATAAAAACGGCTTCAGTGGGGGGGAGGCAAGTGACAGCTCATGTGGACACGGGTAGTGCTGAATGTACCATGTGCGCGTCAACAGTGCTACGGGCTGGGTTAAAAATGAATCCAA
This sequence comes from Campoplex capitator, assembly GCA_037576405.1. Lineage (NCBI taxonomy): Eukaryota > Metazoa > Arthropoda > Insecta > Hymenoptera > Ichneumonidae > Campoplex > Campoplex capitator. The sequence continues at coordinate 116,357 of JARBWI010000172.1, forward strand.
CCCCAGTACCATTAAAACCGTGGGGACCAGCGACACCTGTGGTGTACAGTTTAGGCACTGTGTGTGCGGACTTAATTATCGAAGACGTGGAAGTAAAAGACGTTCGGTTTCAGGTGGTGACCGACGATTCTCAGGGAACAGATCTACTTATCGGAAGGTCGTTCACAGATCACCCAGATGTCGATTATCAGAAGGTCGGGAAAACCTTCACATTTTTCCGTACTGGTGAATTGCCGAGGTGTCACGAGCCAACAGCAGAAGAGTTACGAGTAGCAGAGTCGGTGACCATTCCACCGCATACCATTGCTCTTGTGCGAGTGTGTGATGAGAACGAGCAATATCAAGTACCAATGACCAATTGGAGTGCAACGGCAGGTAACGTTACGACGGGATCGGCGGTCATACGAGGCGAGGTGTCGAGAATCGCAATGGTCGAACGAGGAGCAGTAACGAGCCGAAGTGTAACTCGAGAGGAGGTCAATATTGGGAGTGAACAGACAACCGAGGTATGTACGGAAATCGTAGAGTTGCTCACAGAATTTCGGGACTGTGCTTCAACGGATCTTAGCGATTTGGGATGCGCAAAGAATATAACTATGGATATACAACTTCACGAGGGTGCGCGACCAGTGAGTTGTAAACCGTATCGTGTTACTGCATCAGAGCGAGAACAAATTCGGGGAATTATTAAAGGCTGGCGAGACGCCGGGATTGTGACAGACACGGAATCTCCCTATGCTAGTCCAGTGCTGCTGGTGAAGAAAAAAACGGGTGAATCACGACTGTGTGTGGATTTTCGAAAGTTGAACGCGGTGACGGAGCGAGTTCACTTTCCCTTGCCGAACATCGATGACCATCTCGCACAGATTCGAGATAGTGCGTTATTTATTGTTCTTGATTTGGCTCATGGATATTTACAGATCCCTCTGGCAGCGAACGCACGCGCGAAGACGGCAATCATCACACCCGAGGAAACCGTTGAGTTCACCAGGATGATTTTTGGTCTGATGAATGGGCCGGCGTATTTTTCCAAAGCAATGCATCGTGCTTTAGGGCCACTACGTGATAACGTGGCTATGTTCTATCTGGATGATATCCTAATTCCAGGAAAAAGTTGGGCGGATCTAAAACCGAAACTACGTCTGGTTCTTGAGGCATTAAGAGAAGCTGGGTTCACCATAAAGCTAGCGAAGTGCCGGTTCCTGTATACGAAGGTCTTGTATCTAGGGCACGAGCTGTCAGCGCACGGAATCGAACCGGGGAGTGAGAAAATTGGAGCGATTCGTGACTTTCCTCGACCGAAAGACGTGCACGAAGTGCGACGATTTTTAGGCTTAACCAGTTATTTTCGGAAATTTGTGCCGCATTTTGCACAACTCGCGACACCATTGTCAACTCTATTGAAGAAAAACGTGCCGTTCAAGTGGGAAAAAGAGCAACACGACGCGTTTACGACGTTAATAGATAAATTGACTAATTCACCTGTATTACAGACGTTTAATCCGCGAGCCGAGACGGAATTACATACGGATGCGAGTGCAGTCGGATTAGCCGGAATGCTGTTCCAGAAGGACGAGGATGGCAAGCTAAAACTGGTTTACGCGATTAGTCGGCGTACGAGTGAACCGGAGAGTCAGTATCACAGCGGGAAATTGGAACTCCTTGCCATAGTATGGTCCGTCGAGCGGTTGCGAGCAATGTTGGCTAACCTCGAGTTCACGATAGTAACCGATTGCCAAGCCTTATGTTTCTTGAACACGCAGAAGACATTAAATCCACAGGTCATCCGTTGGAACGATTTATTGAGTGAGTATCAATACAAAATTGTTCACAGAGATGGAGAGAAACTAGCGCATGTCGACGCGTTAAGCCGAGCACCTGTTGGAAAACCCGAGGAGATGGAAACACTGGGAGTATTTTCAGTAACTACAAACGAGGAAATTGTAGCCGTGTACCAGCGAGGAGATGAGCACATTAAAACCAAACGAGATATTTTGATGAAGCCGAAAAGTGCAAGGACACCATACGAACACGGATGTGTTGAAGGGTATGAGTTACATGACGGCATTGTGTATAAACGACGTGGGGAGAAATTGCTCTTTACGGTACCAGACAAATTGCGCAAAACTATTGTGATTCAGTTCCATGATTTGAAGAGTCATCCGGGAGTGGAGAGGACGGTCTCACGAATATTGGACAATTATTATTTTCCAGGCGTGCGAAAGTACGTGAAGGGTCACGTGCGAGCTTGTTTAACGTGTGTGACGAGTAAATCCAAGCCCGGGGGCCAATTAGGCGAGCTACATCCGATTCCTCCGGGGAAGCGACCATTCGCCATAATGCACGTGGACCATTTGGGACCATTTATCACGAGCACACGAGGCAATAAATATATTCTCGTCATGGTGGATAACTTTTCCAAATTCGTGATTATTCGAGCGGTAAAGGATACAAAGACGAATAGTGCGTTACGCGCGTTGGAGGAATTCGTCGAAAGTTATGGTGCACCGGAACGAATTGTGTCAGACAGAGGGACGTGTTTCACTTCGAAACAATTCGACCAATTCTGTCGGAAGCATGGTATTTCACATACGTTGAGTTCACCACGGCACCCTCAAGCAAACGGGCAAGTGGAGCGGGTGAACGCTACGCTAGTGGCTGCAGTTCGAAGTAATCTTAGTGACGATGAAGGTCGAACCTGGGATCGGAAGTTGCGACAGATACAGACAGATCTCAATGAAATGTGTAACGCGAGCACCGGAAAGAGTCCGTTCACCGTTGTATATGGCTATGCGCCTAGACGAGGAGAAGGAGTGATTCGGCAGTGCATACCCGACGATTCTGCCGAATACGTCGATCCAGAGAGGCGTCATCAAGAGACTCATGATAATATTGTGAATGCTCAACGGAAAATGAAAGCGCGGTACGATGCGGGTCGAGCTCGAAACGTGTACATTGATACGGGTGGGATTGTGTACATGAAAACAGTTGCACCGTCGACTGGTGAGTCGACCAAACTATACCAAAAGTATCGAGGACCATTGCTGGTAACTGAGAAGTTGCCAGGAGATACATTCCGAGTTGCAGACTTGAGGCCAGACTCGAGCGGAAGAAAATACGTAACAACTGCTCATGCGAGCCAGTTAAAGGTGTGGGAACCGCATTTCGATGCGTCAGCAGAGAGTAGCGGCGACGAGAGATCCAGCGAGGATGATCACAGTGAGCAGGATCAAGGAGCTCCATCCGTGGTCGAGGATTATACTCCGCCGAATGTACAGTGCAACGTTAGTGAAGAGCGTAACCGTACGCGAGTGTCAAAACGTAAAACGCGACGACCGGCGTATCTAAATGAGTACGTGAGTAAATGAAAAAAAAAAAAAAAAAATAAAATAAAATAAAATAAAATATTAAAGTGCGTTGGTTATTGAGTGGTCGCGTGATTAAAACGGTGTGATAACGCGTGGGTTATGTGTGGTAATCATTATAATTGTATTATTTAAGTGTGGATGTACGTAGTATGTGTATGCTGAATGCGTCCGAGGACGAACGCGTGTGAGCGTGGCCGAGTGTTAAAGACAAGTATGAAATTAAATATCCCGCGCAACGGGTAGGCGCGTATAGGTGGGGCTGGTGTGTGCCACGTCGACACAAACGGTAAGAGTGAACGGTGGAAAACGGAGTAACGTCGAGAGAGTTCTCTTCCGATCGTCCCCGAGTGTAGACGAGAGAGAGATAGAGCGTGTACGAGTGCGAGGGCACGCCCTGTTAAAAAGAGAGAGTCGTCGTAGAACGGTATTCGAGCAAGTGGAGGCGCCTTCCCGCGATTGTGGGCGTTCTCGGCTCACTGTTACTCAATATAAATATATATATATATTCTTGTATCCTGTATTACTAATATAACGTGTGCGTGCATTTATTGGGCGTGGCTTGTTCTCAAATGTAGTCGTATCTCTAAGCCTAACGAATTGCCCAAGCCGTATTCTATATCTATATATTATATCTCCGTTTATATGTAACGTTTAATCAACAGTGTTAATTAGTACACAATAAAGAAAAGTATATAACAGTTTTTTATTTTTTGTATGAAGTTTTTCTGTCGATTCGCCATTTTGTATTTAAGGGTTTCTTTTTTTGTGCTATGTCTTTTCGGGAGTTTTCCCTTTTCCTCGTTAATTGATTTTCAGCCATCAATGGAATACTTGTCCTTTTATGGATATCAAGAATTTTTAGTGCTGAGCGCAAATCGTCAACTTTTTTTTTACCATTTTCACGTTTATTGTATTTTTTTTTAATTGTCTTGAATTTTTTTTAGGGTTTTTCTCCAATTTTTTAGAAGCTATTTTTTTCTAGGGTTTTTTTCTATTTTTCATTTTATTGGAGGTTTTAATTTTTTTTTAGCGGGGTTAGATTTTTCTGTGAAAACAAATGGAAACGGGGGTCACGAACAAATGGACTTGTCCAGACTTTTTCCCCGTGGAGGGGATTTTTGGCTAGGATATCACTTCTTTTTTTCTGACTCCTCCGAAACCTAAATTTTTTCATGATCACATACTTCGTGAATCTTTCCCCATGGTTTAAATTGGTTTAGTTTCGTCGATCCACTCGTACACTACCGCTCAAACGTTTAGATACACCAGACAACTCTGCCAAAAAGAAAGATATTCGAATTTCCAAAGTGGCTTTTCAAAAAGGATGGATCAGGTTCCAGTTTGCCTTATTTAAATATTTTTCCATTGATTTTTTTTTTGGCCTTGTACGGACCCTGATTCCCGACCGTTTTTATGCCTTTTTTCGACCATCGCGGATTCGGCACACAATATAAGAGATTTTTTTTTCTTTTACTATGTAAAACTTGGAATGCAATGCAAAAGCTCCAACTTCTTCTTTTGAAAAATTTGTTGTGTTTTTTTTCCCGAAAGTTATTTCGTTTTTGGCCAAAAACAGAAAGTTTTGAAAAATTCAAAATAACCCAAGAATGATATGGTTTATAGAAAATTTTTACCGATACAAGAAGTTGCGTATTTTCATACTAAATCGCCTGGATTTTTCTTCGAATTTCTCTTAGAATTTTTTTTTCGGACAATTTTTTTTGAATTTGACCTCTAGCAGGAAAAAAATGCATCACTATCAAAAAGGGATGAATGTACAAAATTTTCTTGTGGCTCAGCGACATGATTTTTATGTCACTGAGCCCTCGCAGCGACAAGATTTTCATTTGCCTCAGCGACAAGATTTTCATTTGCTTCAGCGACAAAATTTTCATGTCGCTCAGCGACAAGATTTTTATGTCACTGAGAGATATTATCGCTTAGCGATTAATCTTCATGTGGTTCAGCGACAAGATTTTCATGTCACTGAGCCCTCGCAGTGACAAGATTTTCATTTGCCTCAGCGACAAGATATTCATGTGCCTCAGTGACAAGATTTTTATGTCACTGACAATGAGAAATATTATCGCTTAGCGATTAATCTTCATGTGATTCAGCAACAAGATTTTCATGTCACTGAGCACTCGCAGCGACAAGATTTTTATGTCACTGAGAGATATTATCGCTTAGCGATGAATCTTCATGTGGTTCAGCGACAAGATTTTCATGTCACTGAGCCCTCGCAGCGACAAGATTTTCATGTCACTGAGCCCTCACAGCGACAAGATTTTCATTTGCCTCAGCGACAAGATATTCATGTCGCTCAGCGACAAGATTTTTATGTCGCTCAGCGACAAGAGTTTATTTTCCTGAGAGATATTATCGCTTAGCGATTAATCTGATGCCTGTGGCATTGTAAGTCATGCTATAAATGAATAAAATGGTGGGTGTAGGAATAAATAGGTCAAAACATGTGAAGCATATTCATTCATGAAGCATATTCTCCCGTCATTGGAGCATGTCGGTAATATGCCAGCTGAAAATTCGAAAATTTGTGAGGTTATGACGAGCTGTCAAAGCAGTATCACAGCATTCGTTCAGGCTCGGTAACGACAAACCTGCAACACATTCTTCTCCCATAACCTTGCATTCCCGGGCAAATAAATGGTTAGCCAACATTCGTTGTTCGACAAAGAACAAGTTGTAACAGTTATTTTCTCGAAAATGTCAAGGGCGGAAAGGAAAAATATGAACTTATTCCAGCTATCTCTCTCACACTCGCGTCAATATATATGGCCCTTCGAAATATCAGCTGACATTTTTCGCTCGCTCATCTGCACTGTTTTTTTTTGTTTGTACTTATTCAGAAGAATATATAGCCACAGTGCAGAAGAATATATAGCCACAGGGCCACACAGGGCCACGTTATTACATATAGCTGTGTGGGCAACGAGTTTTCGAACGCAGCTCTGTCGCGACCAATAAGAAACTTGATAGCATCAAAAGGCCTTTCATTGTGTGTCGTATACATACACACCAATACTTCGATCTTAGCATAATCTTGAGCCTGTGCAAAGTTTTTTCTCAGCAAATACGGCATCAATCGTGCTGATCCAGGGCTTAATCGAAAGCTCTTTTCATAATAAGTCTCCAGTTCAATTTTCAAATCATAATATTTCTCCCCGGCTCCGTAATTAAGGAAAGAAATTTCATATTTTACCCCCACCACGGCGAATCATTTTGTTTCGAGATAATATACTCTGGGCGAGCCGCGGGCTAGCAGACGACAGAGCTGCCAAATGTACTTGTCCCGAGACTCTACCGAGTCTCTTGATGGTAGCGTAGTGGATAGCGCACGAGACTCGAACTCCGAGGGTCCCGGGTTCGAGTCTCCCTCGGATGATGTGGTTTTTTCAGCTTCTACATGCAGCGGCGCTGGTCTTTGAGTGGGTTACGAATCGAGATTTATATCCATTCTGTATCGTGTCGTTACCTGCGTGGGTTTGATTGAAACTGCGTTGAGTTCCGAATCGAAATTGATACCGATTCTTTTTCGTATCGATAACAAAGCTGCGTAGTCCGAATCGGGATTGATACCGATCATCAAGAGACTCGGTAGAGTCTCGGGACAAGTACATTGACAACCCTGTCGTCTGCTGGCCCGAGGCTCGCCGAGACTATACTTTCTCGAAACAAAACTTTTCGCGGTGGTGGGGGTAAAATTGGCACATCATTTTATTCGTTTTCGAAGCTCACGAGTCGTTTGAGGCCTTGAAAATTGAACTAGAGATTCATTAAGAAATTCTTATTCGAATGAGCCCAAAATCAGCTTGATTCGTGCCGTAATTGCTGAGAAAAAACTTTGCACGGGCTTAAGATTATGCAAAAGTTACCAACACATTCAGGATTTTGACGTATCTGTATACGCGTACTGACCGCTACAGACAAAGGCTCCGTGTCCTCCATGATCACCAATCCTCGGTGAGAGAATTCTCGTTCCAACCAATGAGCGTTAAGAAAACTCCTCGGCCAATTATGTTGGAGCTACGAACTAGCTTGCGTGATGTACTTTCATCGCGCTGATCGAAGGGATCGGCGATGACAGCTAGACAATATGGCTGCGCCCGGGTTGTTGTGCGTGTGTTTTCGCCGCGGTTTCAATTTTACGATAATTGTAAAATTACAGTTATTTTTGTGTTCTCGATGCTTCGTGTGCGTTCGTTCGCGACCAGTGAATCAGTGTGTGAAGTGTGATATCAATTTAAAGTGTGTAAAAATAATTATAAACGTCTTATTATTCGAGTTAATGATTTCGATGTGAAAAGTCGACGGTGTGAACGAAACTCTTCAGGTTTCCTTTGAGTTAATTAATAATATTAATTCCTAACAACTCTTCACACCGAAGGGCGATCAATATTGCACGCATTTCTGTCGCGTACAAACGAAGTAAAATATAACCTGCAATGTATGTGTGATATATATCGTTCGGTAATATTTTATAAAAGTTTGATCGGAGTTTCAAAAACAGTGCGGGATCTGCGAGTTGAAAATTATTTCGAAGCTCAGTGTATGAAATATGTGTTAAGCATTTAATTTATTCGTCTTCAATTCGTCGTTTGAAATTATCGAAATAAAAATGTGTGCTAACCTAATTATACGTCTGTCGAAAATATTTTTAAAGTGTTTTGATTACCTATATAGCTGCGAGAAATGTATAGGTTCGTTAACCTATGACTTGGAATCAGAAATTTCATTTGAAAAACATGGAGTTATTGTATACATTCTGATGAATTCAAATAAAAAAACGAAATAAATGTGTGCTCATTAGTTCTCGTGTCATCATTGTCTGATAATTAAGTTGTCATATTTTTCTACATATGTTCATCAATCCAAATAAACCATCGAAAACTTGGATCAAATAAATGCGTGCTAATTGAGATGATTATGTTATCATTATTTCAATTACTTGTCATATTTTTCTAGATTCAGTTCGGTCGTGCCCTTTGGTCTATTTTTTTTCTCATGGGCACGCACTCTATCAGTACCAAGTTTCATCAATTGATTGGAAAATATGTGCGCTGCACATTTCTACTTCTTCACTTTCATTGCGGCAACATGAATTGAAAGATTCAAAACAAAAAGTCTTTAGCGATGCTCATTGATAGATGAGATAAAAATGTTTGTCATTGTGATGTAATGGATACATCCAGAATTTATCCTAGAATCTTAAGTTATTCACTTCCTGCTTCGTTTATTGGACAAGAATTCAAAAAGTTATTTTAAAAAGACTACCGATGCATTTTTTCTAATGGGTATAAAAATTTGTGTCGCTAAGATGCAGCGGTCACCTACAAAGTTTGACAACTTTATGAAGTGACGTGTACGTTGAGTATTTCCATGTGTTGTGTGTGAATGTGGCACTATCAATTGAAATATTCATTACAAATAGCCTTCGGTTGATTATTTTTCAATGCAATCAAAATTTTTGTCTGGGAATGGCCATGAAAACATGCAAAATTTCTCAATTTTGTTAGACCCGATGTGCGATATGTTCTTTCATTTCTTTTGTTCCGATGTATCATAATAAACTTAAAAAAGAAAAAAGAAAAAGAGGAAGTCGTCGGGTGCTGTTTTTCTGATAATATCAAAATTTGTGTCATCGGTATACAGCGGTACCTGCAAACTGTGAAACATCTGCGGAGCGGCATGGGTACCAAGTATTTCCACTCTTCAGCTCCGACTGTGGCATATATGAATTGAAAAACTTGTTACAAAAGTCTTCAGCGGTTTCTGAATAGCTGCGATAGCAATTGCCGTCTTTGAAACCCCATCGATGCATGGAAAAGTTTTGAATTCTGTCAGACTTAAAGTTCGCTGTGCTTATTTTGCTTTCTCTCTTTAGTTCTAGCATTATGAATTTCAAAAGACATTTCAAATAGATTTTCGCTGCTATTATTCCATTATTAGTAAAATCCATTTACTCGTATTTCAACTTTTCAGATTTGATTGTGGTAATAAGAGATTGAAAGATTATTATAAAAAGTCATCGGATGCACATTTTTGAATGGAATAAAAATTTCGGGCTTTAGAACGCAATCAATATATCCAAAAAATTTCAAGTTTGTTGGACCAAAGTACGTTCTGTTTTTTCACTTCCCTGCTCAAAAATCATTATAAATTTAAAGACAGGCAAAAGTCAAGATGGAAAGGTCAATTTTATATAGCGCTCGCAGCACTTCTAGAAATAATGATCTGATTATCAGTAATGTTCCCAGGGTCAGCTAAAGCTAGATCGAGTATCATTCATCAATGTGATTATAATAAGAAAAAATATAATTTCGAGGAAATTACCATCGGTCGATAACAAGTGGTCATAGTACATGATGGGACGCGGCAGGATTTCCCCGTTTTCACGCTATCATGTATTTCCTCTTGTATTTGGTTAATTGATTTTTCGTTTACTGCACTTTACTTTAACTTGACAACGTCATTTTTTACTTTCATGTGATGATTCTTTTTACTTCGCTTTTGTTATACTTCACGTAAATACTTGATTTTACGTTTTACGTTGAGTTTGTTTGTTTAATAATGTTGTAAAAAAAACCATTGCCAAAATGACTTTTATCGTGATAACGATGATACATTATTATAGGCTCATCAGTAATAAACACGTTTCTATGTAATCAATTCCTCAAAAAAGACAATCTTATTCTTGAGCTTTGAAATGCGATCTTCTGCCAATTCCGTCAAATCCGAAATCCTCAAATTGTTACTTTCGATTTCACGAGAAATTGAGTCTTTAAAAATCTGTGTATCTGTGATCGTACGATGTGATCTCGTTTTATGTCTTACGCCGAAAAGTTAAAAAAATTTCCGTTCAATCGACCAATCAGAGCGTTTTTATCGCTTGCCTTGGAGTTAATATATGTTAAATCAGTATGGTAGCAAAACTAATTACCAAACAAGCAACGCAAAGCGATTTCCTATAGAATAACGGTCGGTGGAATAAAATTAGTTGCAGAAAAAACATTTGACCTACTGGGTTTATTCTATCAGCTGACTGAACATTGAATTTTTTCAAATGTTATTGAATGATTAATTAGATGATGGTAAAACTTATTACCAACCAAGCACCACCAAGCGATTTTCTATTGAATAACGGTCAGCGAAATAAAATTAGTTGAAAAAAAAAAATATTTAGCTGACTGGGTTTATTTTATCAGCTGACTGAATGTTGAATTTGAAAAAAAAAATATTTCATGACTAGTGATAACAAAAGTTGTAACTTGTCAATTTATAACCACCAAGCAACTCTACATTGATAAAACATGTCATCGGAATCATTTTACATAAAATTAACTTTGGCTGGTTAACTTTATGATAGAGCTAGTAATTAATCATTTATTAATAATGACAAATAACTAATCATTTTATTAACGCTACCATTAACCACCACATGACAACCTAGCGAGCCTATTTGATAAAAAGTCAAGAATCCAAAGTTGCCTGGTCAATTTTACGGAATTCTGATTACTTTTAAGAAAATTTTGAGAAAAGAAGCTTGAAATAAATTCATCGGGCCGGCGCACCACGTGCTTCGATTTTTCATAAGAATAAGGCGTAAAAAAAAACTCCGTTAGATATTGTTTCACATCGACCGAAAAACAATCCCACAGATATTGAAACGTACCCGCACTCACTACACAAAAATCCCGATCCCGAACGCGAATACGAACAACGCGACGGCGCGATCGCCGACATTTTTCGCCCGTAAACAACAACGACGCGCGCGTTCGTCCGGGCGGCGGCCATCTTGGGCATCGGCAACAAACGACCGAGACTACCGACGCGAGCGTTACCGACGCCGCCAAGCGTCGAAAAAATTAAATAAAATATTTTTTTGTTTTCTTTATTTCTTTCGATTAAATTATCGTTCAATATCGTAATTAGACTTAAAAAATCGGAAAAAAATCAATAAATCGAAACAAAATAAGCGCGACTTATAATTTTATTGAAAATTTGAATAATTTTGAATAAATAAAAATGCGTACTACAGCGCATGCGCAGTAGCCAAATTCGAGAGAAAAATCGAAATATTTTTATTGTTTTTAAAATTAATTAATTGTTTTTACATACGAAAAATAATTCGATAAATCATTAAACGATAATAATAAGCGGCAAATAATGAAAAATTCGAAATAAACAAAACTGAAAAACATAAAAAGCGGATTTTCGCGCATCCGAGGATGCGAGAGTGGGGGTAGTGGCGAGCGAATGTAAGAGCGTGAATGAGTAGTGGGGAGCGTGCAGAGCGAATGAGAAAATAGAACGTGCGCAGCAAGCGGTTCGAGGCTTAAATTAAGCGGCGCATCGAAAGCGAGGGAAAAGTGGGGTATAAAAGTCGCTGCGCGACCGCTCTCATCATCAGTTCCTCTGATCACTTAGACTGGCTCGGACCTCCTAACAGAGCTCTCTCCAGTAGAACACTCTACCTAGTTCCAACAAATCATAAATCCTTTGTTTCTATTTTTCCTTGATGCCTGGGATATTGGAGGGGTTCGGCGACGTTCTCATCCCGTAGTCCAGGGTCACTCCTATTTTTTTTTACTTTCCGATTAATTGATGCATGGGACATTGGAGGGGTTCGGCGACGTTCTCATCCCGTGGTTCATGGTCAATTATTTCCTTACCTCGTAGATGCTCAGGACATTGGAGTGATTCGGCGACGTTTGACTCCCGTGGTCTGGGGTCTGCATCCTTTCCTGTGTTGCAAGGGATATTGGCGCTATTCGGCGACGTTTGGAGCCCGTAGCCTGAGTAATACTCACCTTTTTATTATTTCTTTTTATTTTTATATTTGTTGGAAACAGGTTAGAAAAATTATTTATTTATTTTGAAAATTAAATTTAGATTCAAGTTGATAAAAATTTATAGCCGAGGCAGTCTGAGCGGAACTGGAGAATAAATTATAAATCCAAGAGGACAGTGAAATTATTCATTAATAAAGTAAAAATTGAAATAAAATAATTAAATAAAAGTAAAACTAATCAATACCCTTGGATTTATAATCAATTTTGAAATAAAACGATTATAATTATTATTCGGAACGACAATCCAAAAGGCAGCGGTAAGAACTTTAGTTTATACAAATTTACCAAATTATTATTATATCGAGTCAAATCACTTTTGGATTGTGGTTAATTTTGAACATTTGATAAGCGAATAGAAGCAAAATAAATAAAACAAAGCGGGTTGTTCCAGGACAAACAAAAATAAGAAAAACATAAAAGCCAATTCACAATAAAATTTCTTTATTATAAAAAACGCAGGAGACACAAAAAAAAGCGAAACAGCCAAAAAGCGTGCAGGTTAATAAATAATAAAGCGTGCGACAATTAATAAAACAGAAATAAAGCGGAAAATAAAAGAAAAATTGTTTATTTTATAAATCTGGAAAATCCTCGCGGATTTTCATACAGCAAATTGCAACGATTCTTATTACTCTCGAATCTTCGTGTTCGTTAGGAATTCGAATACATCGCAAACAAAATAAAAATAACAAACAAAAATAAGAAAAATAGAAACAATTTCGTGAATCCGGTAACGCGATCGAAATCTCACTATAAAATTTATCCGCGAGATTTTATTTTGTAAAACGCATCATTAATTTGAATAAATTTCATTTGTTATATTTTTTCACATAAAAACCGCGTTTTTTCACGTTCTTTCATACCTGCTCCTTTAAATTTAAGAAGCACGAACCGACGCGTAGCGACGTACACTCGGTCGATAAGTATATAACGTTACAATATGCCGCCAACGTATTTTTGTGGACTACAAACTACCAAAAAAGTTTCTAGAGGCAAATAGCTTTGATCAACCGTTCAATAGTTAAAACCGTTTAAAGATTAGGGTGTATTGAAAAAATCTCTTTTTTCCGAGCTCCACAAGCAATTTTTTCCCTATCATGCCAAAAGACCAAGTTAGCCAAAAGGAGAACTTGAAATAAAATTTTTCGGGCCGACGCATCACGTGCTTCGATTTCCCGTAAGAATAACTTGAAAAAAAAACTATGTTATGTTAGATGTTGTTTCGAATCGGCCTAAAAAAACATTTTCACAGATATGCCGCGTATTTTTGTATGGAATAAAATTCCCTACAAAAAAAGTTCGAAAATTATCTTTTGCCATAATATGAATAAAAGTGCTAGTGGAGCTCGGAAAAAAAAGGATTTTCGATACATCCTAATTTTTAAACGGTTATAACTAATAAACGGTTGATCTGAACTATTTCGCTCCAGAAACTTTTTTCTTGTAGGGATTGTTATTATGTACAAAAATACATCAGCGGAACATCTGTGAAAATTTCTTTTCGCGCGATGTAAACCAATATCGAACGGAGTTTTTTTTTTCAAGTGTCATTCTTATGGACAATCGAAGCACGCAGTGCGCCGGCGCGAAAAATTTATTTCAAGTTTTCCTTTTGGCTAACTACATCTTTTGGCATAATATGGAAAAATTTGTTTGTGGAATTCGAAAAAAAAAGATTTTTTCGATACATCTTAGGAATCTAAAAAAAACATTTAAACGTTAGGTTATCTAGACGATAACCCACGTATAATTGGTCCCTTACAAGAATTAATAGTCAAAAAATGAATGAAAAAGGTCGCCATCTAAGTTACATGCCGCATGAAAAATTTATGATATCAATACTAGCCCAAGTATTTGTTGGTAATTCAGAAAATTTATTTCTACGAAACAAAACAGGAATTAAGAGATTAAAAACTCAGCCGTATCAAGATGAGCAAAAAACCTCTTATGATTGCTGTCTTAGGAGAATTACTTTACTGAAAAATTAATAAAAAGGTCACTATCCCAGTTGCGTGCAGCTGTAACAATTAGTATATCAATACGAAGACAAGTATTTTTTTGATGATTAAGAAGATATTAACATCGACGTATACTAAAAATACTTAACAAAATGATTAATTTTTAATATTAAAATTGCAATTCAAATGGAAATCCAATTAAAGGTGAAGTCATGCGTTACTTTTAAGCAGCAGAAACTTGTAAGAAAATATTCTTCTCCGAATTTCAGAATACCCTGGTATCATACACGACATTCGACGTCGATTCAATCGGAATGAATTATGTTTTAATACGTTTCAGGAGTATTTGTACAGCCCATCACTTTTTAATCAAATTGCTAATTCAAATAAAAATCTAGGGTCTCTGTCAAAACTCAAATATCACAAGTATGTACATTGAGCAAATCAAAAAGTAAAAGTTACCGTTACCATATAGATACCGTGGACGACCTTGAATGGTTGCGAAATTCTATAGAGCATAGTGTATATTTATATAGAACGAAATAGATTTCCTTGTAATAGAGATGGGATTGTATTTTAATTTCATCCAAATATAAAGTGGGCAAGGTAAAATTTACCGAACATTCAAGGTCGTCTCCAGTTTCTATTACGGTAATGGTCATTTTTACCTTTTAATCCTCTCTTTGTACGTTTTCATTGTTGGTGACGACTTCAATTGCCCTTTTCTCAACAATATCTTCATCGCTAGCCCTGAAGGACTCGAAATAAAATGAACCAACCAAGATGGCGTTGTATGAAGCTTGGATTATGTGAAAACTTTAGATTCAACTTTAATGCTCTATCCGTGGCGTACATTGATCTTTTAAACATTTACCACTGGTAATTTGAATATTTTACTAATAAATAGTAGCTTTCGATCGTGTGATATATTTTATTACTGACAATACAAGTTTTCAATATAGAATGTTAACGTTAGACATGTTTGTACTATCAGCATAGAATTTTTTTAAATGTACTAACAAAGTATCTTATAGAAATTCAAACCAAAGTCCTTTTGCTATCAAAACAAGATTGAAGAAGTTTTGAGAAAAAAGACGTGATATAAAACCCAAAAGTTCCCCTAGGGAAAAAAAGGTCAGGACAAGTACATTGACGGTTGCTTCTTTTCTGATGATATCGAAACAAGTGTGGAAAAAATATTTTCCATAAAATAAGAATTGTGAAAAAAAATTCCATAAAAAAAAATCATGAACCTTGCTGAAAATTATTTCACCACCATTGAAAAAAAATTTACGAATTAGTAGAAAACGTATTTAAAATAAAAAAATAAATTTGTAATTATTTTGTAAAGTAGAAAAAAATTGAAATAGAATGTGAAAAAATGTTGAATAAACCACTCGAAATAATTGCGAACAAAAATAACCGAAAAATGTCGCTAGGATACATTTTTAAAACCGATGACCCATTTTTCTCATCTTATTCTAAAGGAGGATCGACTAAATGAGTTTAAAAAGTTTCCATCGAAGTTACGTGCAGCATTAAAATTTATGATATCGTTTCGAGGACAAGTATTTATTGGTGATTCGGAATATTCATTTCTACGGGACGCATCAGAAACTTGAAAAAGTAGAAAAGAATCAAAAAAGTTATCATCTAATTGTAAGTTACGTGCAGCACTAAAAATTATGATATCAATTCGAGGACAAGTATTTTATTTTATCAGTAATTTGCAATTTTGCCATTATGAAACTATGTTTCCATAAGGGTTGAGACTACGTCCAGCTCAGGACGTCTGATCGAAATTACTAAAAATGAACAACCATAAAAAATCCCAAAATCTTGCTTTCCGACAACTAGAACCATACCAACCCATTTTTTAAAAACATATTTCGGTCCAAGGAACAGTGAAGTCATGAGTTACTTTGTGACAGCAGAAACGTATAAGAAATCTTTCTGCCCATGACTTTTTGGTAAAATGGCTGATTCAAAAAAATCACATCGAAGGGGAAGTCATTTGTTACTTTATGGTGGTAGAGACTTATAAGAAAATCGATTCGTCCCGTACTTTAAGAATCCCCTGATATCATTCACAACATTTAACGTCAATTGAATCGGTACAAATTATGTTTAAATACGTGTTAAAAGTACTTGTCCGGCCCATCACTTTTTATTCAAATTGCTCATCAAAGTTGAAAAAATTGAAGCAATTCAAATTGCTTCAAATCAGGAAATTGAGAAAAATACCTCCAGGTATTTTAACTTAATTGTATCAATTGTAAAAAAAATGTAATGGAACTTTTCTGTAATATACAAGGGATATTATTGGTCGTCCATCAAAAAATGCTCTTAGGACAATGAAAATTTCTAACTATCTAGGATAACCCCTCAAATTATATTGCAATGGAGGCATTTTTTACTTCTAATTTCTTTCAGCGGATAAATTCTATTCGGTATAAGAACCAACCTATACTATATTGCTGAGAACATTAAACTGATAATAAGTCGCATATAAGGAAGTTATCGAGTTTATTCACGTACACAATTTGATTCGGTAGCCCTTTAGATTATATTGCAATGACGGCATTTTTTACTCTTCGATTCTTCTAGCGGGAAAATTCTAAATCGCAAAAATCCCCTCACGGGGAAAAAAACGTGGACAAGTACATTGGTGGTCCCTTGTTTCCCTATGATACTAAAAAAAATCCAAAACGCCGCTTAGAAGAATACAAAAAAAGTTACAAAATAAGTTAAGATCTGTTGAAATATACGTGGCCAAATACGGGAAGCTTTACTGCGTTTCAATATATTTTCAAATACGGTTTGATGTTGATAGAAAAAATAATAAAGTTCGGAAATTCAACTATGTCACCAACCAAATTGCAAACGTAAAAAAATTAGATTGTAAAAAAATTCTGAACGAAGTACTTGGCAAGGATTTTTCCATGAATTTAGCGTAATGTATAGATCATGATCACGAACTCGCCAAGTACTTCGTTCAGAATTTTTTTACAATCTAATTTTTTTACGTTTGCAATTTGGTTGGTGACATAGTTGAATTTCCGAACTTTATTATTTTTTCTATCAACATCAAACCGTATTTGAAAATATATTGAAACGCAGTAAAGCTTCCCGTATTTGGCCACGTATATTTCAACAGATCTTAACTTATTTTGTAACTTTTTTTGTATTCTTCTAAGCGGCGTTTTGGATTTTTTTTAGTATCATAGGGAAACAAGGGACCACCAATGTACTTGTCCACGTTTTTTTCCCCGTGAGGGGATTTTTGCGATTATATCACTTCTTTTTTCCAAAATTTTTAAATATTTTGGTTCATATAAACTCCTATGGAGACTGTATATAATTACAATCCGCACTTTTAGCTTGTGAATATAACCCATAACTGTTGATTTCATTTTGCATTTTTATATTTTGTAGATGAATATGTTCACTGCGAGATTTGAATACTCAAGATCACGAAAAAAAAATGCTTACCAGTCTGTTCAAAAGTTTATTCTGAGATCATTTTTTTCACAATTTATCCAATTTACTCGCTAATCTCGCACTTTATCATTACAGAACTTCACTCAGAATCTCCGTTGAATATTTTTATAACATCCATTAATCGAAATTTTTTGGACGTCCTGCACTTGATTTTGTCAAAACTCCGTTAATAACCGTTTCTCTGTATAGACGTCATACACTACGCTTACACGGCACTCTTATTCCGATTTGGTTATAATGGGGTGTATATACATATATATTGGGCATAATAAACCCGATTAATTAATCCGGAATAAGAGTTCCGTGTGAATGTAGTAGTCATTGCTCTCTCTCTCTCTCTCTCTCTCTCTCTCTGTCTCTCTGCAGCTGTCATGGGACACTGGCTTTCATGAAAATGGGTTATAGCTGGCATCAAGAGGCCTTTGATAGTGTTGTATACAGACACGTGAAATCTTTTATGTGTTGGTAACTTTTGCATAATCTTGAGCCCGTGCAAAGTTTTTTCTCAGCAATTACGTGACCGATCATGCTGATTTTGGGCGCAATCGAATGAGAATTTCTTAATTAGCTAAAAGTTCAATTTTTAAGTTCCTCAATTGCTTCTGAGCTTCGTAATTCAATAAAATGACATGCCAATTTTACCCCCACCACCGCGAAAAGTTTTGTTTCGAGAAAGTATAGTCTCGGCGAGCCTCGGGCCAGCAGACGACAGGGCTGTCAATGTACTTGTCCCGAGACTCTACCGAGTCTCTTGATTCGACATATTCTATTCGACATAAGAAACAACCTATATTATTGCTGAGAACATTAAACCGAAAATACGTCGCATTTCAAGAAATTTTCGAGTTCATTCGCGGACACAATTTGATCCGGTTAAAATCATTAAACGTTGAGTATGACATGAGCGTTTCCTGGAATTCAAAGTAAATTTTTTTTCTTATATTAAGAGACGTGGTAGCGGCTGGTTGACTGTTCAATAATTTCAACGTTTTCTTTGATTTTCATTTGAATGAGCAATTTGAATAAAAAGTGATGGGCCGGACAAGTACTTTTAACACGTATTTAAACATAATTTGTACCGATTCAATTGACGTTAAATGTTGTGAATGATATCAGGGGATTCTTAAAGTACGGGACGAATCGATTTTCTTATAAGTCTCTACCACCATAAAGTAACAAATGACTTCCCCTTCGATGTGATTTTTTTGAATCAGCCATTTTACCAAAAAGTCATGGGCAGAAAGATTTCTTATACGTTTCTGCTGTCACAAAGTAACTCATGACTTCACTGTTCC